>CM075193.1:4170684-4350684 GCA_037577475.1 Chaunax sp. Z400
TAACATTACGACAATAAAGTGACACAATGAACGTTAGCCCTGCAGTCGACCTCCATGGCCACCTCCTCCTCCACAGAGCTGATTTCCTCCCAAAGTCTCTGATTCTTCCTCTTCTTCTTCTTCTTCTTCTGTGTTGTCGACGAGCTAAAAGGTTCATTATTTCCGTACATGTTCTCCTTCTGCTGGTTGGATGGTGGACTCCTGTATTCTCTCCTCAGGTGGATGTGATTTGCACTGATGGAGGGAACAACCAATAAGAATCCTGGTTCTCTCTCCTCCACCTCCTGGCCTGTGATGCTGCAATCGGTCGGAGGACTGATTTCAGTTTGGGTTAGTGTCCCGTCCCACGGCCCTGTGTGGGCTGGTTATGTTCTGAGTGGCTGCTCTTCTTTTTCTGTGTTCTTATCTGGGTTGTTTGTGGTTAGCTGGACACGATACTCCACGTTCCTCATTTAAAACACTGGCAACACGTCTCTGATATTTTCTCTCGAATATGTCGCCTAAAATCATCACTTTAGAAGAATTCTCATGATATTATATGACTTTGTTATGAAATGAATTTACTTTCTAATATTACGACTTTTCTTCAACAACTTTATTCGGTTTCTTTTTTTCCCTCAATGTGGCCAAAATACTCCAGAAGTAGTTTTTGTATAATTAGGGAAAATGTTGAGGAAAAAAAAGCTCTATCTCAGAATGTTAAGCAAAGGACTAAAACTTTGAGCCCTTCTGTCGAAGCGTTTCATTCTTCTACTGAGGCTCATGAGGATCCGTCCAGCAGACGTTGATCCTGTGGTGAAAACTCCTGAACAGTGAAGTGAACTTCAGAGCCGGTGAAAATTCTCTGTGACACCTTTTACATTTCACCCATAATACTTTACCTGAACCCAGGTAGGTGAAAAAAATCAGGTCAAATTCCAGCTTACAGATCTTGATGTTGTAGAAAGAAGAGCCTCAGAGGATCTGCATCACTTATGTAATTAAACCTCGAGGTAGAAATTAAGCCTTTGTATCTTCTTCCCCCAGTGACACCTAATTAAGACCATGCTGAACGCCAGCGGTGGGCGGGACCACGCGCTCTCCACATCTGTCACTCAGCTGCCGGTCTTGATCCTCAGCCTCTGGTCCTGGTCCATGACGCCGCGGCCGCACTCAGAAACCTACGAACCGACGGCCTGAACTAAATGACATGTTAATTATAATTACTGGTAGCCGAGGTAAATAAACATCAGTGGAAGTGAGGGGGGGGGGGACGCGTCACATTTGGCAGTCATAATTGTAAGTTTTGGCGTCCCCATCATCATCATCATCATCCCTCCACCTTTCTTCATCTCAGAGGAGACAGTGATTACCCGGAGCCGTCGGGCTGCATAATGGTATCAGCGCCGCCGCTGAATGAAACGTATCTGCAGCCGCTGTGGGGCCTTGATGAGGGGGGCAGATGCCTTTGTGGTGTTATCATTATAACACAATGGTCATGTTGTCATCAACCTTGCCATCACCAATTGAAAAGGCATGATTGTGTGTTGGGGGCTTTTTCTGCTGTCCTCCCACCACCCCCTCCATCAGCCCTGCTGCCCCATCCCCAGCGTTTGGTTGTGAATAGGAGCAATTTTCTAAGAGCTATGAAATCACGTAATAGGTCCTAATATGCAGCTGCTTGGCACCGAGAGGCAGCTTCTATTAAAACGGAAGTCAAACACAATATGTGTTTTGGCTGGAGAGACGCTGAATACATGAGTACAGGCCAGATTTATTCACATGGAAACTGTCAGCGCCACAAAGACAAACTGTTTGCTCCATCTTTTGACGGCGCTGCCCTGGTTCTAATCTGTCCTCACTAAAGTGGTCGCAGCAGAGCCTGAAAGGAAAATCATTCTGCAAAATTGAACGGTGGAAAAAACGTCTGAAACATGTTTGGAGGGTTTGGAAACAGTTGTGATAAAAGCTGTGCTGTTCCAACACCATTATGTGTGTTTACTTTCAAAACAACAACAACAACAACAACATGTTCTCTTATCAACACATATAATTAGATAAACAGGCAGATCTGAAACACCTTCTCCTTATACGACTCTTTATGTTTATGTGGTGATGAATTTCTGGATATTCAAATCAATCAAACTTTATTCATATGACACCTCCCTAAAATGTGCATATTGCTCAAAGGGCTTCATAAAAGATCAAACTAAAGACGTTAAAAAAGATTTAGAGACAAAAAAAAACAAGAAAAGTCGTCTAATAAGAGGAAATGAGATACTACACATAATAAATACTTCTTATAATAACAATAAAATAAAATAAAAATAGTAATAACTGAGATTAAAATGTTGTAATAAATATTTATAAATAACTGTAAAATTTTAAATCACTACATAAAAGCAGACTAAATAGATTTTTATTATAAAATATGATTTTTTTTCAGCTCCTCTCAGATTCTCTGTTCATGTCTGAACATCACTAAATGTTTTAGTTCTGCTTTGAGGAGAAGAACCAGACAATCTGAGACGATCTGAGATGATCTGCGATGATCTGATCTGTGATGATCTGATCTGTGATGATCTGATCTGTGATGATCTGATCTGAGATGATCTGCGATGATCTGATCTGTGATGATCTGATCTGTGATGATCTGAGATGATCTGATCTGAGATGATCTGATCTGTGATGATCTGAGACGATCTGATCTGAGATGATCTGATCTGTGATGATCTGAGATGATCTGATCTGAGATGATCTGATCTGTGATGATCTGAGATGATCTGATCTGAGATGATCTGATCTGTGATGATCTGAGACGATCTGATCTGAGATGATCTGATCTGTGATGATCTGATCTGAGATGATCTGATCTGAGATGATCTGATCTGTGATGATCTGATCTGTGATGATCTGATCTGTGATGATCTGCGATGATCTGATCTGTGATGATCTGATCTGTGATGATCTGATCTGTGATGATCTGAGTTTGTTGATCTATGTTTGTTGACATGAACTGTCTTTGTTTGTGTTTATTATTTTATATGTTTTTTTTTCTTAAGAAAACCTGTGAGTATATGACTTAAAATGAATTCCATGTAAAAGTGAACTGATAAGCATTTAAACTGTCATATAAATGAATAATATCTTATAGACCCACGACTTACAGCTGTTTGTGGAATGAAAACATTTCTGCTGACCCTGGACAGAAAAACGTACCTTTCTGGAACTCATTGAGCTTCTGAACGGCCTCGTCTCTTTCCTCCTCCAGCTTCCTGCACTGAGAGACACAAACAGGACATCTTCAACACATTACTGCCTTCATCAGGATCATCATCATCATCATCATCATCATCATCATCAGCAGCAGCAGCTCAGCTCAGAGAAAAGCATCTAATTCAACGTAATGAAAACATCAGATTCATGTAAAGGTAAATGACTGACAGAAGAAACCTGATCAAAAATACTAGATAGATGATTAATAATACTTTTTCTTTATTGATACTGTATTGATTTTTAAACCTCTGTATGCTCTGAACACTTTATTGATCTCTGAACAGTTTATTGATCTCGGAACAGTTTATTGATCTCTGAACAGTTTACTGATCTCTGAACAGTTTATTGATCTCTGAACAGTTTACTGATCTCTGAACAGTTTATTGATCTCTGAACAGTTTGATCTCTGAACAGTTTACTGATCTCTGAACAGTTTATTGATCTCTGAACAGTTTATTGATCTCTGAACAGTTTGATCTCTGAACAGTTTATTGATCTCTGAACAGTTTACTGATCTCTGAACAGTTTGATCTCTGAACAGTTTATTGATCTCTGAACAGTTTGATCTCTGAACAGTTTATTGATCTCTGAACAGTTTGATCTCTGAACAGTTTACTGATCTCTGAACAGTTTGATCTCTGAACAGTTTGATCTCTGAACAGTTTGATCTCTGAAAAGTTTATTGATCTCTGAACAGTTTGATCTCTGAACAGTTTATTGATCTCTGAACAGTTTGATCTCTGAACAGTTTGATCTCTGAACAGTTTATTGATCCCTGAACAGTTTGATCTCTGAACAGTTTATTGATCCCTGAACAGTTTGATCTCTGAACAGTTTATTGATCCCTGAACAGTTTGATCTCTGAACAGTTTATTGATCTCTGAACAGTTTACTGATCCCTGAACAGTTTGATCTCTGAACAGTTTGATCTCTGAACAGTTTGATCTCTGAACAGTTTATTGATCCCTGAACAGTTTGATCTCTGAACAGTTTATTGATCTCTGAACAGTTTACTGATCTCTGAACAGTTTATTGATCTCTGAACAGTTTACTGATCTCTGAACAGTTTATTGATCTCTGAACAGTTTGATCTCTGAACAGTTTATTGATCTCTGAACAGTTTGATCTCTGAACAGTTTACTGATCTCTGAACAGTTTACTGATCTCTGAACAGTTTACTGATCCCTGAACAGTTTGATCTCTGAACAGTTTACTGATCTCTGAACAGTTTACTGATCCCTGAACAGTTTGATCCCTGAACAGTTTACTGATCTCTGAACAGTTTATTGATCTCTGAACAGTTTATTGATCCGTCTCAGATCTGCTCATTTTTTAATTATTGTGTTATTTTTATTTAACTTTATATTGTATGTTTACCATCTGTTATTTGTTCAACACTTTGGTCAGCTGTTGGTTATTTTTAAATCTGCTAAAAACACATTTTGATTTTGATTTTATTTATTTATTTATTTAACCTTTATTTATACAGGTAATCCCATTGAGACACAGGTCTCATTCTCAAGAGAGACCTGTTTCACACACATACAACAATAATTAGTTACAGACAGATCAATCAATACATTCAACAATTCAAAAGTGCAAAGCGGAAGCAGCTGGAAGACTGTAATTAGTAAAAATACTACAAACAGGAACAAATTTCCATAGCTTTTTCCAGTGTCCTTAAAATACGTTTAAAATCCCTGAGTGGGATCAAGCTGGACAGCTTCAGATCCTGCTGTAATGTATTCCAGGTTAAAGGAGCAGAGTATGAAAAGGCCTTTTTGCCAAGCTCTGTATGGACTGAGGGAACACTGAAGGTTATAAAGGCCTGGGAGCGAAGGCTACGACTACACTGTTTACGTGACATGTAAGAGGATAAATATGAAGGGAGCAGACCAAGGATGGATTTGTAAATGAAGGTATACCAATGCAGTAGTCTACGTGTGGATAATGATGACCAGTTGACCAGAGAGTACAGAGTGCAGTGGTGGGTGAGAGGTTTACATCCTGTTATGAATCTGACTTTGACTATTGAAGTTGAATTAATAGTTAACATGCAGAGGCTACAGTTCTACAGTACCACTGGTACTGTGTCCCACAGTACTACAGTACCACTGGTACTGTGTCCTACAGTACCACAGGTACTGTGTCCTACAGTACTACAGTACTACTGGTACTGTGTCCTACAGTACTACAGTACCACAGGTACTGTGTCCTACAGTACTACAGTACCACTGGTACTGTGTCCTACAGTACTACAGGTACTGTGTCCAGCAGTACTACAGTACTACTGGTACTGTGTCCTACAGTACTACAGTACCACAGGTACTGTGTCCTACAGTACTACAGTACCACTGGTACTGTGTCCTACAGTACTACAGTACCACAGGTACTGTGTCCTACAGTACTACAGTACCACTGGTACTGTGTCCTACAGTACTACAGTACCACAGGTACTGTGTCCTACAGTACTACAGTACCACAGGTACTGTGTCCTACAGTACTACAGGTACTGTGTCCAGCAGTACTACAGTACTACTGGTACTGTGTCCTACAGTACTACAGTACCACAGGTACTGTGTCCTACAGTACTACAGTACCACAGGTACTGTGTCCTACAGTACTACAGTACTACTGGTACTGTGTCCTACAGTACTACAGGTACTGTGTCCAGCAGTACTACAGTACTACTGGTACTGTGTCCTACAGTACTACAGTACCACAGGTACTACAGGTACTGTTTCCTACAGTACTACAGGTACTGTGTCCTACAGTACTACAGTACCACAGGTACTGTGTCCTACAGTACTACAGGTACTGTGTCCAGCAGTACTACAGTACTACAGTACTACTGGTACTGTGTCCTACAGTACTACAGTACCACAGGTACTGTGTCCTACAGTACTACAGTACCACTGGTACTGTGTCCTACAGTACTACAGTACCACAGGTACTGTGTCCTACAGTACTACAGTACCACAGGTACTGTGTCCTACAGTACTACAGGTACTGTGTCCAGCAGTACTACAGTACTACTGGTACTGTGTCCTACAGTACTACAGTACCACAGGTACTGTGTCCTACAGTACTACAGTACCACAGGTACTGTGTCCTACAGTACTACAGTACTACTGGTACTGTGTCCTACAGTACTACAGGTACTGTGTCCAGCAGTACTACAGTACTACTGGTACTGTGTCCTACAGTACTACAGTACCACAGGTACTACAGGTACTGTTTCCTACAGTACTACAGGTACTGTGTCCTACAGTACTACAGTACCACAGGTACTGTGTCCTACAGTACTACAGGTACTGTGTCCAGCAGTACTACAGTACTACAGTACTACTGGTACTGTGTCCTACAGTACTACAGTACTACTGGTACTGTGTCCTACAGTACTACAGTACCACAGGTACTGTGTCCTACAGTACTACAGTACCACTGGTACTGTGTCCTACAGTACTACAGTACCACTGGTACTGTGTCCTACAGTACTACAGTACCACAGGTACTGTGTCCAGCAGTACTACAGTACTACTGGTACTGTGTCCTACAGTACTACAGTACTACAGGTACTGTGTCCTACAGTACTACAGTACTACTGGTACTGTGTCCTACAGTACCACAGTACTACAGGTACTGTGTCCTACAGTACCACAGTACTACTGGTACTGTGGTACTGTAGTATTGTGTCCAGGTACTGTGTCCTACAGTACTACAGTACTACTGGTACTGTGTCCTACAGTACTACAGGTACTGTGTCCTACAGTACCACAGTACTACAGGTACTGTGTCCTACAGTACCACAGTACTACTGGTACTGTGGTACTGTAGTACTGTGTCCAGCAGTATTACAGTACTACTGGTACTGTAGTACTGTAGTACTGTGTCCAGCAGTACTACAGTACTACAGTACTACTGGTACTGTGTCCTACAGTACTACAGGTACTGTGTCCTACAGTACTACTGGTACTGTGTCCTACAGTACTACACGTACTGTGTCCTACAGTACTACAGGTACTGTGTCCTACAGTACTACAGTACTACTGGTACTGTGTCCTACAGTACTACAGGTACTGTGTCCTACAGTACCACAGTACTACAGGTACTGTGTCCTACAGTACCACAGTACTACTGGTACTGTGGTACTGTAGTACTGTGTCCAGCAGTATTACAGTACTACTGGTACTGTAGTACTGTAGTACTGTGTCCAGCAGTACTACAGTACTACAGTACTACTGGTACTGTGTCCTACAGTACTACAGGTACTGTGTCCTACAGTACTACAGGTACTGTGTCCTACAGTACCACAGTACTACAGGTACTGTAGGACACAGTACCTGTAGTACTGTGTTATACAGTACTACAGGTACTGTGTCCTACAGTACTACAGTACTACTGGTACTGTGTCCTACAGTACTACTGGTATCATCATATCTACCTGTGTGTGATTTTAACACTCACCTCCAGGGTTGTGGTCTTGTGTTTCCTCTGCAGACCCTCGTACTCCTGCAGGGCTGTAGGAAGCAAAGGATGCCAGTGAGTCGAGTCCATCAGTGAATCGCAGGGAACACAATGTCAAAGCAGAACGCCCAACATCCCAGTAAAACCAGTCACCCAGTGGGAACTTCTCCATCATGTGACAACTTATCATTCAGTGACTAGTGCAGCTGGTATCACCTGACTAACACAGAGCATGTTGAATATAGCAACAGTGTGAATGTTGACTGTAATAAAGGGGAAGTGTTGATAATACATCTGTATTAACAGATAATCTGAGGGGTTACTGTCGTTATACGGTGTGTTGAGTACAGACATTAAAAGTACTTTAGTATGATACACATAATGTAGAAGTACAACACTAATGATGGCTGTACCTCACTAAGACATATGGAAGGTTTTATTGCTTTCTACTCCTGAACTGTTACTCAGCTCTTTGGGTGTAATGCAGTGGTACTATTAAAATCCTGAGAACGGTACCCTCAGTGCCTCTTTATTAAAACCATTCTGTGGTATAAGCAAGGCTGGATCACCAAGTTCTATTTGACTCACATTAGAAACTTGAACATGATGATGATAAAACTGGTTCAATCCTGTTTTCTTTCACCTGAGAATTATGGCTGCTTATTATTCTATCATTTGGTTGGTTGATTCGAGTACTCTGTGCTTTGTATGTGTTTGCATGGTTTTGGATTATGTTGTGGAGGTGCTCTGATTTCTTGTTTGTCTTGTTTTAAGTGAAGTACTTTGTAACCAGTGTTTTGAGAGGTAACTTACTTTTACTCACATTGGGAGAACATGCCCTACAGAAAGGCCCCAGGTCAGGATTCAGACCCAGAGGGTTTTTATAGGGTGACAGTGCTAACCACCACTGAGTGTAATATACAGGTATACACAACTAAAGTATGATACCAACTGACATCACAGAAACCTTCATAAGACTTTATTATACTTGTTCAGCCATTTGTCGTGTAGCTTCGATCCTACTTTAACTTCAGTTTGTTGCTTATCTGAATGTTGTAATCAAATATCCACACATACAGTATCCCAGCACATAAATACTGTACACACAGCACCAGAGGGGGAGAAATAAGGGGGGTTAAGGGGGATGCCAAGCTATTTTTGCCCTTGGGCCAAGTAGCAGTTTAAGCCGGCCCTGAGTTTAAGGTGTTAAAGGGCTTCTTCTGGACTTTGGCCATGAAAACAACCTCAGATAAAGCTGGAAAAAATGACTCATATTCAGCTGGTGGTTCTGAACAATATGAATAATTCTTGTTGCTTCACCAGCAGCAAATAGATGATTGTTAAATTCTTACAATTATTTAGGTTAAATACCTTATAACACCTAAACTGTCCTTCAGCACATAGAGTTTTTAAGCCACCAAATCCAGACAGCTAAAGATTAAACCATAGAAATATTCAACTATAGAAATTCAACTATATAATTCCGTGAATAACACTAAGTGTTTAAGCTCTAACAGACCCTAGAAGTTGAAAGTGTGGAGAGACTAACGCACTGATGGTTTAACTCTTACCCTGCTGCGACAGGCGGGAAACGACACTCATTTTATCCAGATCCTCTGCAGCCATAGCGACTAAATCTCCCACTGAAGTCCAGCAGGAAGTGATCCAGCAGACACACCTGCAAGGTGGACTCTGCGCCAGAGCAACGAGCACTACGTTATCAGTAAATTCACGTGACAGTAAGTAAAATGAAACTATGATTCTAACGTAAGGAGGAACAGGAAACTACAGACACCACAGTTAATACTATTAAAGTATCTGAGTATTCTGATACAGGTGGTCAAAAAGTATGGAAGCCCAGTTGTGCCAATATAGTGAAAACAGCCTGTAAGTGAAAACATAATGTAAAATAATAACCGTCTCAATGTAATGAGTTAATAACTCCTAATAAGGACTCGCAGGTTCCTCTTCCTGCTTCTTTAGAACTCAGTTCTGGAGGCATCGTTGTTCACTGATTAAAACACATTTCAGCTGTGGAAGCTTGGAGTCTGACAGACAGACTGGTGACAGCTGCTGTAGGTGGATGTTGTTCAGATGAACATTTATTTTTATCTGGTAAAGCTGTTCAGACTATAAAGAATCTTCAGTGTCTCCTGAAGGTGAAACAGATGGACCTGAAGAACATCTGCTGCTGGGTGACCAGTGGACAGAGATGAGACGACGTCATTCTTCACTTCATTTATTCATGGACAAACACAAAACCATCTTTGTACCACGACACATAATTAGTTTCTGCAGACAGATGGAATGATTCTTATACTTTTACAGAGTCGCTTATTTTCAAACACAAATTAAACAGCAAAACACAAAGAATGTAAACATCACTGTTTTCCTTTTATAGTAGGTAGAGGAAGGAGGGGGGAAGACAGAGTACTGCATCATACTGCAAACATCCCAACCCTGATTACTACGGAGGCTGACATGAGACAATTTTAACTTGAAACCACTGATGTGAAAAAAAGACAGCAGGTAAATAAACAGCTTAATGATGTTCAGGTTATGCAGCTGTTTGTTGTTTCAGTTTAAAAATGACAATCAAGTTGAATCAGTTTCAATAAAAAACCTAATGAATGAACTGATATTTGGTATTTTCAACCCCCCCCCCCCCCCCCCCCCATGTATACATCTGTCTTCAGATGGAAACCTCTTGTTTTTAGCAGTTGATGGGTATTAGAGAGCATTTATTTAAAAAAAAAAAAAAAAAGCAAAAAAAAGAGGGGCTCCAGCAGTAACATCACCCAATAAATAAGGATTTATCTATCATTTTAACAATATATTCACTTTAAGACGACAGACATTACAACCACCATACAATACCATCAGGCTACAACACATCTACAGAGGGGCGATTATTGCCCTGCTCTCATTCAGGGGGATGAGGGGGTGAGTTGATTGATGAAGGGAGGATGACCTGGATAAAAGAATAAATAGAGAGGAGAATGCTGGGTAGACATGTGAATGAACTGGAGCATCTCTTAGTGACGGGCAGCAGACTCCCTGGGGTAAAACTCTGACAGGGTGCTCTGAGGAATCCTCTTCAGCATCTCCTTGGGGAAGATTCGCAGCAGCTGCCAGCCGATATCCAGAGTTTCATAGACGGTCCTGTTGTCGTAGGGGCCTGAGGAGACAGAAGGGCAGCAGGGCGGGTCAGATTCCTCATGTACACACATTCTCTGCTGGACACCACAGAAACCAGAACATCATCTTTAAAGTGGACTGTAGGGAATGAATGAAGAACTTCAGTGTTAGGCTGCAGAAATGATTCCCTCTGAAAGCAGGAAAGTCTGTTAGCAGAACATCTCAAGACGTTCTCAACACACTGCAATTACATTTTATAACGGTGTTAAAATACACAATAATATAATTTATTACCTCCTCCAGGGAGGGTGTGGTTCCATTTCTTTGTTGGCAGGATTATGTAAAACCTACTGGACAGATGTCCATGAAGCTTTGTTGAGGGGTGGGTGTTATTATTGTTATTATGATTATTATTCTAAAGTCTGTTATTATTATGATTATTATTATAAAGGCTGCTATTATTATTATTATTATAATTATTATAAAAGCTGTTATTATTATATTATTATTATAAAGGCCGTTACTATTATTGTTATTATTATTATTATAAAGACAGTTATTATTATTATTATAGTTATTGTTATTATTATTATGATTATTATTCTAAAGTCTGTTATTACTATGATTATTATTATAAAGTCTGTTATTACTATGATTATTATTATAAAGGCCGTTGCTATTATTGTTATTATTATTATAAAGACAGTTATTATTATTATTATTATTATAGTTATTGTTATTATTATTGTTATTATTATGATTATTATTATAAAGGCTGCTATTATTATTATTATAATTATTATAAAGGCTGTTATTATTGTTATTATTATGATCATTATTATAAAAGCTGTTATTATTGTTATATTATTATTATTATAAAGGCCGTTACTATTATTGTTATTATTATTATAAAGACAGTTATTATTATAGTTATTGTTACTATTATTGTTATTATTATTATTATAAAGACAGTTATTATTATTATTATAGTTATTGTTATTATTATTATGATTATTATTCTAAAGTCTGTTATTATTATGATTATTATAATAAAGGCTGCTATTATTATTATTATTATTATTATAATTATTATAAAGGCTGTTATTATTATGATCATTATTATAAAAGCTGTTATTATTATATTATTATTATAAAGGCCATTACTATTATTGTTATTATTATTATAAAGACAGTTATTATTATTATTATAGTTATTGTTATCATTATTATTATTATTATAGTTATTGTTGTTATTATTAGTGCTGTTATTACATGGGCTCTGGAATGCTCCGTAAACTGATGTCAGGAAACAGATGTTTTCCAATGTTTTTGGACTTTTGGTTTCATCTCTGTGATCCAGTGAAATAATATTGAGAATCGTTCCTCAGGATCTTCTTACCCTGAGCGATGAAGTTCTTCTCAAACTTCTGTAGGAACTCCAGGTAGAGCAGATCATCAGAGGTGAGGGCTTCTTCTCCCACCACAGCCTTCATAGCCTGGACATCTTTACCGATGGCATAACAGGCATACTGCAGACAGGAGACATGAGTATTAATACGATTACACTTCATATGATCCAAACATCTGTATACTGACACGACCCTCTCCAGTTCATATCCTGTCAATGCTGTCAGTGACTCAGATCGAAAAACATGACGTCCAGGATACATCTATAACTATATCTATCTACCTCTCTATATCTATCTATATATATCTATATCTATAATAGTACAGGATGTAATATTTGGTTACCAGCTGGTTAGAAACATCAGCATGGTCCTTCCTGGTCATCCCCTCACCGATGGCTGACTTCATCAGACGGGACAGGGAGGGCAGCACATTGATGGGGGGGTAGATCTGAAAGTAGAGAAGAACATTAAAACTGCTTTACTGTAACTATCCTTGTTTACACTGAACATATTTACTTTGTCATATAAATGAGGACAGATGAGTTTTATATTCCACTTCTTTTCACTCTACACTGGTGTTTTCAATGAGGATCAATAATGATAAGAGAAATAACAAATCTATTTATCAGCTGTTAATAACCAAACAATAACAGTTTAAATAGATCAATAATAGATATTAAAGTGTTTCCTGACTCCTCAGTCTCTAAATGATCCTTAATGACCAGCGTCTCTAGTTCTTTGTAGACCCTTTAGCTGCTATGACCTGCTGCAAACCTGATGCAGATCCAGACTCCAGCTTCTGGCAGCGTTCCTGAGGAATCTTAGCCCATTCCTCATGGACAAAGGCCTCTGATCTGTAATCTGTGTCTTTGATGAGGATGATGAGGGATGAGATTCAGGTTGGATCATTTAGAGACTGAGGAGTCAGGAAAAGGAGACTTTTGGTTTGAATGTTGAAAATTTAATTGAAATCTGCTGTATTGATCTATTTAAACGGTTTGATTTGTTTATTCCAAACAGCTGATAAATAGTAGATTTTGTCAATAAGTCTAATTTACAATGAGTGTTGACAGATTCAGCTTCCAACTGCTACGTCTCAGTCAAATAAGTTCACACTTGATTTCAGATTCAGTGACTTATACCTGCTCAGCATCATCTTCAGCCATTGCGTATGTGAATAAACAGATAACCAGTAGGACAGCTAACAGCTAACACTGGGATCATCTAGTACCAGCTGTTTACTTC
The DNA here is from genome assembly GCA_037577475.1 of Chaunax sp. Z400. Taxonomy (NCBI): domain Eukaryota; kingdom Metazoa; phylum Chordata; class Actinopteri; order Lophiiformes; family Chaunacidae; genus Chaunax; species Chaunax sp. Z400. Next base: position 4,184,199 of record CM075193.1, read on the forward strand.
ATGTCGGTAATAATAATAATAATTACTTGTCTGTTGTGCAGCTGTCTGTCGACGTAGACCTGACCCTCGGTGATGTATCCCGTCAGATCAGGGATTGGATGGGTGATGTCTGTTAGAGGTACACACATGTACTCAGTCAGAACAAACAACACTTCCTCCTGTGTGTATGACGTATGGAGAACAATAATGGAAACAAAGCATCAGCTGAGTTTAATGATGGAGACACTTTTAAAATATTCTGTTATCTTTACATCTTAAAGACCTTTAAACCAGGAGCCTTTTGGAAACTCCAGCAGTGTTTAATAAAAGCCGACACAGTCACCTCCCTCTGAGGTTGTGACGGGGGACTCCTGGTAGACTAGATAGCAGTAGGCTCTTCATGTGTTGCTATGGTAACTGCAGGCATCAAAAATGTCTCCATAAGAAGCATACTCCACTAATTTAATTGACCTGCAGAGAGATTTATGCGTTCAAGGACAGAAAATAAAATCTGTCTGGTGTTTCACCGTCATTCGGCATGGTGAGGATGGGGATCTGGGTGATGGAGCCGTGTCTGCCCTCCACCCGGCCGGCACGCTCGTAGATGGTGGCCAGATCCGTGTACATGTAGCCAGGAAAGCCGCGACGGCCGGGCACCTCCTCTCGGGCAGCAGAGACCTACAGGGGAGGAGAGGGGGAGGAGGACATGACATTGGCCAGAAGAATGAGAAGCAGAACACTGTAAAAATATTAGTCTGTGAGCAGAGGAGGAGATCAGCCACCAGGTAACAGAGACGTTAACCTGATAACCACCAATGTCTGTATGAAGTGTTCTTTTCTCATTCCCAGTCAAATAATGCCAGCATTTCAAATAAAACTGCATCCTACAGACATCTGGACCTTTCATACTCCATCATGACACCATCACCTGTTACCATGTAACCCGTTCATCTTCCAATCAGACGTGTTTGGAGCGTTCCACAACGTTCCCAGGCTTTTGTTACCCTTGTTCTAACCTCTATGAAACATGATGCTGGTATTAAATTCAGAACAAATGTATGTTAAAAGTTAATCAGTCTGGACATCAAATGTCTTCCAGTTAGACTGTATTCAGCCTGACTTACAGCCTGTGACCAGATGAGCCTAAATTGAGGATTAAAACAGGCTCTGGGACTAAAATAAAAACTATAAATCATCCCATTTTTTACTTTGAAAAAATCAGACTTCTAGCAGTGATCGTCTTAAGTAAGACTTCATCCTATTGTGATGCTGCTCCTCCTCGTAAACAAAGAAATCTACAGAAACATTCTCTGGAGAGTCAAGTGATGCTGACTCCTTTCAAATAAAAGCTAACCGCAAAGTCAAGTGAATTCGGAGCAGGAAGGGAGGAAAATGCATCCATTCATGCTGGGATTTAAAGGTTGAGGGCAGGCTGAACACCTGTGAACTGTAGATTCAATGCAGGAGTCAACCTTTACACGTGTGAATGGGAGCCGGAGTTAAATGTTAATGTCGTCCTGCCGCTGTGTGTGCGCTGAAACATCAGGCTGCTGGAGTTGGTGCAGTGAACATGTGCCAAGGTTATGGACAGAGAGGCAGGAACACATTCTGCACTCCATTATGCTCCATTTAAAGCTGCCAGCATATTGAGACAGCAAACTGTACAACATAAAAGGATTATTACACAGACACAAAGGAGTCAGTGAAGAGGGCCTGACTCCTCGCCTCCAGGAGAAAGGAGGGCAGTGGAGGGACAATTTCCTTTTTAAAGCCAGCTGAAGAATAATGAAGTTAAGGTATTTCCTACCAGAATGAAAGACACATTATCCTCGCTCTCAGGAAGGAGCAGAAGAAAGGAGCAGAAGAAAGGAGCGAGTCCATCACCTTTATACTGCACATATTTTACACTGGTGACTTATGTTGAGAGGATTCAGTCTGAACTACAGCCTCTGATTCTGATGAACACACTGGCTGTGGGTGATTATACACTATTATAATAAAACAGGGACAGCAAGCAGATTCACGTTTAGTTCCTATGACCATATAAGGTCATCTGGTGGTACTGTCAATTATCATCATTTACAACTAATCCTAAAAAAACAAAAACAACCAGCAATGACTGTATCTACTACTAAATACTACCACTACTACTAAATACTACCACTACTACTAAATACTACCACTACTACTAAATACTACCACTACTACTAAATACTACCACTACTAAATACTACCACTACTACTAAATACTACTACTACTAAATACTACCACTACTAAATACTACCACTACTAAATACTACCACTACTACTAAATACTACCACTACTACTAAATACTACCACTACTACTAAATACTACCACTACTACTAAATACTACCACTACTACTAAATACTACCACTACTAAATACTACCACTACTACTAAATACTACCACTACTACTAAATACTACCACTACTACTAAATACTACTACTACTAAATACTACCACTACTAAATACTACCACTACTACTAAATACTACCACTACTAAATACTACCACTACTAAATACTACCACTACTACTAAATACTACTACTACTAAATACTGCTACTACTAAATACTACCACTACTAAATACTACCACTACTAAATACTACCACTACTAAATACTACCACTACTAAATACTACCACTACTACTAAATACTACCACTACTAAATACTACCACTACTACTAAATACTACCACTACTACTAAATACTACCACTACTAAATACTACCACTACTACTAAATACTACCACTACTACTAAATACTACCACTACTACTAAATACTACCACTACTACTAAATACTACCACTACTAAATACTACCACTACTACTAAATACTACCACTACTACTAAATACTACTACTACTAAATACTACTACTACTAAATACTACTACTACTAAATACTACTACTACTAAATACTACCACTACTAAATACTACTACTACTAAATACTACCACTACTAAATACTACCACTACTAAATACTACTACTACTAAATACTGCTACTACTAAATATTACTACTACTACTAAATACTGCTACTACTACTAAATACTGCTACTACTAAATACTGCTACTACTAAATACTACTAAATACTGCTACTACTAAATACTACTACTACTAAATACTACCACTACTACTAAATACTACCACTACTACTAAATACTACTACTACTAAATACTACCACTACTAAATACTACCACTACTACTAAATACTACCACTACTAAATACTACCACTACTAAATACTACCACTACTACTAAATACTACTACTACTAAATACTGCTACTACTAAATACTACCACTACTAAATACTACCACTACTAAATACTACCACTACTACTAAATACTACCACTACTACTAAATACTACCACTACTACTAAATACTACCACTACTACTAAATACTACCACTACTACTAAATACTACTACTACTAAATACTACTACTACTAAATACTACTACTACTAAATACTACCACTACTAAATACTACTACTACTAAATACTACCACTACTAAATACTACCACTACTAAATACTACTACTACTAAATACTGCTACTACTAAATATTACTACTACTACTAAATACTGCTACTACTACTAAATACTGCTACTACTAAATACTACTAAATACTGCTACTACTAAATACTGCTACTACTAAATACTACTACTACTAAATACTGCTACTACTAAATACTACTACTACTAAATACTACCACTACTACTAAATACTACCACTACTAAATACTACCACTACTAAATACTACTACTACTAAATACTACCACTACTAAATACTACCACTACTAAATACTACCACTACTAAATACTACCACTACTACTAAATACTACCACTACTACTAAATACTACTACTACTAAATACTACCACTACTACTAAATACTACTACTACTAAATACTGCTACTACTAAATACTACTACTACTAAATACTGCTACTACTAAATACTGCTACTACTAAATACTGCTACTACTAAATACTACTACTACTAAATACTACCACTACTAAATACTACCACTACTACTAAATACTACTACTACTAAATACTACTAAATACTACCACTACTAAATACTACTACTACTAAATACTACCACTACTACTAAATACTACTACTACTAAATACTACTACTACTAAATACTACCACTACTAAATACTACTACTACTAAATACTACCACTACTACTAAATACTATTACTACTAAATACTACTACTACTAAATACTACCACTACTAAATACTACTACTACTAAATACTACCACTACTACTAAATACTACCACTACTACTAAATACTATTACTACTAAATACTACTACTACTAAATACTACCACTACTAAATACTACTACTACTAAATACTACCACTACTAATCGTACAGTTGGAGTTGATCATAAACAGCTATGGAATAATGCAGACATTCTCCATTTCTTTCTTTCCTTGTATAAAGTGTCCGTTTGTCCCGACATCACTGCATCAGGCTGTCTGCACTGTGTTTAGCATTTAGCTGCTATTTAAACACACTGTTTCAGCTGATGTTATATTTTACTAATAACGGTAACTGATACAGGCTACTTCTGATCTTTTTTTCTCTCCAGTTTTGTGAGTTCTTGAATTACAAGAAACAACAACTTGTAATTTCTGAAAATGTTATTTGACAAATGTATATTTTTAAAGATATTTTTAGCCTTTATTTGATTGGACAGCTTAGAGACAGACAGGAAGAGCGTGGGGGGGCTCAGGCTGGAACTGAATCAGGGCCACTGCTGGACGGTGTCCTCAACCAGATGAGCTAACGAGGCGTCCCCAGGTTATTTCTCTCTGTGTTAAAAGCATAGTGTCTGTTTGTACCAGTGATGTACGTCTTTATTACGTTCATTACCACATGTGAGCAGCAGGACCTACAGTCATCTACTTGTGACTGGATCAGTGACGATGGATGATAATCCATCAGTGCCTTGACAAACGTGTCAGATGCTGCTTTAGGAAATGTAGTGTGGACCCAGGACGTCTGGGACAGACCAGCTGTAGTCGTACCTCTCTCAGAGCCTCGGCGTAGGAGCTCATGTCGGTCAGGATGACGAGGACGTGCTTCTCACACTGGTAGGCCAGGTACTCTGCTGATGTCAGCGCCAGACGAGGGGTGATGATACGCTCGATGCTGAGGACACAGAGAGAGTTATCTTATCCTACTGTCTGTAAACATAACACAGGTCTGAATAATCTATTCTAAAATCTTTCCTTCAGTAAAATAATCTCATGTCTCGTTTCATTTCTACGGGAGTCAGCAGTGTTTTTAAAGCACCATACTATCTTGTAGTAATGTATTGTTCTTATATTCCGTCTCTACATAACGGTGCTTCAGTGGTGGGCACCATCATCTTATTTCTGACTGAATCTTACGTGGGGTCATTGGCCAGGTTCAGGAAGAGGCACACGTTGTCCATAGAACCGTTCTCCTCGAAATCAGACTTGAAGAAACGGGCAGTTTCCATGTTGACCTGAGAGACAGACGGTACAGTAAAACATCTGACCAACATTAAACACAAACCCAGCTCTGACATCTATCAACAGTCTAGTCAGAATGATCCTGGTAGAGGTTGAACTATTATTTGGTTTGGCAGATGAATCGGCACCGGTCGACCAAACTCACCTCTGATAGAGGCCAATAGTTGCACAGCCTCCTCCAGTCACTTCCTCAGATGGAATTACAGACATTGAGGGAATATTATAGCTCAAAAAAACTGAACCCCTCCCACAAAGATTTTTAAAGTTAATCCAGGTTCACACTACAGGAGTGGACGACATAAAATAACAGATAGTGAAGAAAAGGCGTCGAGTATCTGAACAAAAGAAACGGAGAGTAAAACTGGTAAAAACTGGAGAGCAGAAGGATGGATGGAGCCACTGAATCTAAATCTAGACACACGGCTGGTTTCAGAGACAGGAAGCTGCAGGGAAACAGCTGATAGGTTAAAAACCAAAAAAACCTACCCACAGAATTCACTTTCATTAGGCATGTTTACGTTTGAATTATGTATTGAAACTTGACCAAATAATAACATATTTATTAATTGATATGCTGCATTTTGGGTGGAATGCATTTTGTACGTCTAGACCAGACATAGGCAAAATACGGCCCAGGGGCCGGAACCGGCCCGCGGACCATCTTAATCCGGCCCGCGACGTCCTCAAAGGGAAAAAAAAAATCAATAATAGGCAGCAATCTCGAGTCGAATGACTACAATGAGTCTGTACTGCTATTTAACTGGATTCCAACAGAGGGCGCTGTCTAACATTTAGATTGGACTAAACACCTCAAATTGACTCTTAACTCAAGTGACATGTGACAGGTAGTGGTTGTGGTGAATCAGGATGAGTGTTTCAAAAAGAGAAAAGTTGACACTGAATGTCGTGTTTTTAACCAAGAGTGGGCATCTAAATATTTCATTACAAATGTTAATTCCAAGGTAGTATGTTTGATATGCCAAGAGAGGATCGGTGTTCAAGGAATACAACATTAAGAGACATTTTTCAACCAAGCATGCCAACTATGCCACAAACTTGTCATCGCAGGAAAGAGAAGAAAAAGCCCTGAAATTGTCTTCCAACTTAATTGCCAGGCAGAATATTTTCACAAAGCAGTCAACCACCTATATTTTCTTCTTCATTCATTGATGCAGGCATGTACTCTGGTAAATATAATTTTTTTTATGATTGTAAAACAGTCTGCCTTGACTCCATATTTATAACAATGCAATGTGTTTCATCAGTGACCTATGCAGTGGTGCATATCAGACAATTGGCAAGATGTAGGCTAATTTAAAATGTATTTTCTGCATTTAAGTGGATTGTTTTATGTAAGTAATATTTTCATTGTAACCTCAGTACACCAGATCGACACAGCTGTAAAAAAGTCACACTTTTCTAACAGAAAGTTCTTGTTTTTTGAAACAAGGACCCAGATCTTCTGGGCTGGCAAATAGCCAATTGTAAAGCAATCCGTCGTGTCTACCAAATTCATTCAGTTTAACATAATTCAGCGCTATGTGCTTCATTCAATTCAATTATCCAATGTGTGGCCCTTCGCTTACTTTATCAAAGTTAATATGGCCCTCTGGAAAAATTATTTGCCCAGCCCTGTTCTACACTGTTAGTTTAGTGGGAGTATAGCTTTAAACTTAAATTGATTCATTTAGGAGTAAAGATGGGATATACTGCCAGTAAACAAATATAAATGACATATGAACCATTAACTGTGTCTGAACTGTTTTACCATTTAAAAGATGCATTGTAGCCACTGTGAGCAATATTTCCACTAAGAATTGTCCTTTAAAAATTCATATTCATGTGTTGATTGGTGTAAATCCCCATCAGCACTGCTGCTCAACTCTCCTGCTGGATGAACCACAGCAGGATGTGAACTGGTGGAGAGGTGGAAATGGGAAGGATTACTGTATAGCAAGTGAAGCGTGTGTGTGTGTCTGTGTGTCTGTGTGTGTGTCTGTCTGTGTATGTGTGTGTGTCTGTGTGTGTGTCTGTGTGTGTGTCTGTCTGTGTCTGTGTGTGTGTCTGTCTGTGTCTGTGTGTGTGTCTGTGTCTGTCTGTCTGTGTGTGTGTGTGTGTCTGTGTCTGTCTGTGTCTGTCTGTCTGTCTGTGTCTGTGTGTCTGTGTCTGTCTGTGTCTGTGTGTCTGTCTGTGTCTGTCTGTGTCTGTGTGTCTGTGTGTCTGTCTGTGTCTGTCTGTGTCTGTGTGTCTGTGTGTCTGTCTGTCTGTGTGTCTGTCTGTGTCTGTGTGTCTGTCTGTGTCTGTGTGTCTGTGTGTCTGTCTGTCTGTGTCTGTCTGTGTCTGTGTGTCTGTGTCTGTCTGTGTGTCTGTCTGTCTGTCTGTGTCTGTCTGTCTGTCTGTCTGTCTGTCTGTCTGTGTGTGTGTGTGTGTGTGTGTGTGTGTGTGTCTGTGTGTGTCTGTGTGTGTGTGTGTCTGTGTGTGTGTGTCTGTGTGTGTGTGTGTGTGTGTGTGTGTGTGTCTGTGTGTGTGTCTGTGTGTGTGTGTCTGTGTGTGTGTGTGTGTCTGTGTGTGTGTCTGTGTGTGTGTGTCTGTGTGTGTGTGTCTGTGTGTGTGTCTGTGTGTGTGTCTGTGTGTGTGTGTGTGTCTGTGTGTGTGTGTGTGTGTGTCTGTGTGTGTGTGTGTGTCTGTGTGTGTGTGTCTGTGTGTGTGTGTGTGTGTCTGTGTGTGTGTGTCTGTGTGTGTGTCTGTGTGTGTGTGTCTGTGTGTGTGTGTGTGTGTCTGTGTGTGTGTGTCTGTGTGTGTGTGTGTGTCTGTGTTGTAGAGGTCAACTGGTGACAATGGAGGCATTACAGCAGACAGGAGCAGCAGCTGAGGAGAGAACCTGATACTGTGGGGCTGACAGCCTGTTGAATTAGGAACCTGTCTACATGAACAGGGATCTGCTCAGAGGTGCAGAAGTAACAAGAGGGACTTAAAGGTTAAATCACTTGATGAATAAAAGACAGAAAGCGGGGCGGGGCAGAGGGTACAGGGTGTCACATCAGGGCGTCAGGGTTAAGAGGGGGATTAGAGTCACAAATTGGCAGTGGGGGGTGGGTGGGGGGGTGAACACTACTTACCCCCATGGCTGCGAAGACAATGGCAAAGTTGTCAGCGCTGTAGTCCATCACATCCTTGGACTTCTGCACCAGACCAGCCTGACGACAGATCTGGGCCGCAATCTAGGATCAAGAAACCAGATACAGATTCAGACAGTTCTAAACTAGACACTAGACTCTGAAGACAAATGTTAGAGGGAGTCCAGTCTGTCATTCAGAAATATTAAAAAGGTTTATTTCAAACAGTTTCTTTACTGAACAAATGAAGTGAGGAGTGAGACATCATGAGTCTGTGGAATGAAAGAAGTTCACACTCATTACATGATGACATGGTGGGGCGGCTGTAGCTCAGTGGTAGAGCGGTCGTCCACTTATCAGAACCACTTATCGGTGGTTCGATCCCCAGCCCCTGCAGCCTACATGTGTAAGTGTCCTTGGGCAAAATACTGAACCTCCCAATGGCTGTTCCATTGGTGTGTGAATGGTTACTGCTCCTAATGAGCAGGTGGAGCCTTGTATGGTACGAACCTCACCATTGTATGAATGCGGGTGTGAATGGATGAATGTTGAACAGGTGAATGCTGTTGTAAAGCTTTGAGTGGTCAGTCAGACTAGAAAGGCGCTATATAAGTACAGTCCATTTACCATTTACACGGCCATCTGTGACCAGAGAGTCCAGGATCTGGTTCTTTAGCTGCTGTTGCTGCCAGCGTTACGATGGAAGCATGACAGTGAAGTTAAAGGCCGTGTGTTTGAAATCACTTGCTAACATATGGCCTACGACATACTCATAGGATGCCATTACCAGCAGACGGTTCTCAGTGGAGCACAGGACTGTTAATACATTTATGGAAATCAACCTTTTCAATGCTTGAGTTTGAGAGAGGAAATGTGACGGACGGGACAGAAGACATTCTGGGGGGAACTAAACAAAGGTAAAGAGAAGGACCTGGAGGAGGATGAGTAATTAGTAATGGGAGATGAACAGAGTAAAAACAGATACAGTAGACAGACATGCTGCTGCTGCTTTGGGGTAACAGGCATCTGAACACCAGCTAGCATGTATATAACTTCAGGAACTACACAGCTCCAAAAAATGTTGGAGCAAATTTTCCACTCACCTTCAGTTTTCATAAAACTATCATCATCATCATCATCATCTATACAATTGTCAGGCTGCTGAATCTTAGTGTGTAATAAGGTAACAATAAGTCCTAACATAACATGGTGTGTGATTGTCAGACAGTAGTAGTATTTCGTCCCTGAGCGCTGACATGAAAAGGACTGTAGAAGTGAAAAGAAGAATACTGAGGCCAAAATTGGTTTCTAAATCCTGCTTTCTTTTTTTTAGCTGAACAGCCTGAAGAACAGCTGATGGTCCGTCACTCCACAAACCTCAATTGTGCTGGAGTGCTTCAAAAGATTGAATCCAAGTTGTCTTTGTGTCCATTGTTTATTTCATTTTCATAAATGAATGAAACAACATGTTTTTGCCTTGGGACCATTTCCAAAGCTGTCCTACTTCAACTAGTGTATTATAACCAAAACCTCCATCAGGCTGGAAATAACAGACCACTCGCCTTCTTTCAGTATGACCTGATCTTCTTGCTGTAATTTCCAGTTAGCCACAGTGAGGCTGTGTGTCTGTCACAACGATCAAACGCACACAGTAACAACAAGCCGGAGCTCAGTGAACGCTACACAGTGGTTCCTTTAAATCTGAAGCAGTGCTCCAGTGTCATATGAGCCGGGCCATATGACACACAGACGTTTGAAATGTCCTCTAAAGCACTTCATAAAGCTGGATTTAACCGACAATCATTTAGCACATTTTCTGATGTTAAATTCAGCAGCGCTGTTGTTTTCCTGTGGTTCATCACACCTGCTGTCTCAACCTTTTAATGCAAAGAGCAGGAGCCACACCTCCTTTAATGACATAGGTGTGAGGAGCCTGAGGAGGGAGCATCACAGGCCTGTTCAGACCTGGTTCCATCCAGGAGGACAGCTCAGGTACGTTCTGAAACCCGATTCCCTCAGACGACATCCTGAGCTTCTCTGAGCTCCATGTGTCCAGGTTCTCAGCAGTGTGAACATTCATGTGTCCTGGGCCACAATGTGGCACATATTTTATATTATAGATCATATTAGCATCACCAGCCTGTCTACTCCCAGTCCCAAATGCATCTGACATTGAGCAGCTGTTTGACTCATTTACAGTCAAGTATATATAGCATATAAATATAGGCTGCTTTAATGTCTGTCTGTGTTAAAAACATTGTGTCCCAGTGATCCATGTATGTTTATGTCAGTGTGGAGTCGTGTCATCATGCTGGATGTGAGCTGATGGATGTCCTACTTCCTTAGTATTAAGTATTATTCTTTGCATTCAGGAGATATTCCTGGGGATGCTGGTAATCAGGTGTCAGTGTCGTTGTTCTCACCTCATTGTGGGGCAGCCCAGCAGCAGAGAAAATGGGGATCTTCTGTCCTCTAGCAATGCTGTTCATGCCATCAATGGCTGAGATGCCAGTCTGGATCATCTCCTCCGGGTAGATGCGACACTGAGGATTGATGGGCTGACCTAGACGGCACAGAAGCAGCTGAACAACCCAAGATAAAACAATGCAATAACAGGCCTGACTAAACTGGCTTTAATTTGTATGAGAAGACAAATTATGGAGGAAGATTTGGGAAAATAAAAAGAAGAGAGCAAGAATTCCCTGATCAGACATATCTGTAAAATTTGAATGAAAGTTTCTGTGTGAATGAATGATTGACTTTAAGTTTGAAGGTTTCTCCCCTTATTGTTAAAATTCAAACAAAGTTGGATATTTTAAAATGTATGAATAGGATGTAAATGTTGAAAACCACCCATAAGGTAGAAAAGATGAGGTCAACCTAAAGGTATGACTGAGAAGGAAGTGGTTGAACTCCAGTCACTGAAGCTCACAGGTAGAACTGTATGGATGCACTGCAGGAACAAAGAAGGAATTTTCCTGTTTGATGTAAAAATGATGCATTAAAAGTGACAGAAAACTGCAGAGTTTCCATTCCGTCCTACAAACATGACTAAAGAGGAGACTAGATGTCTGACGGTGATCCCGTCCTCAGCACTTTATTGCTTTATTGCTTCTGCAGGCTCTCAGAAGGCCTGACAATCCAACACGTCTGTTCAGGTTGGATGACTAAACAACCAACCAGCCCTCCTTAGTGGAGGTAAAAGGCTTTTAAAGGGTTTCCATTATAACTCCGTTTAAACAAAGTTGGATACTTTGGAGCTCAAAGGAGTGTTTTTATAACATCCAGTTATACTGAGCCTTAATTAAACATCATCTGCCAAAACATTACAAAACAATCAATGTCTGTATTTATATTTCTAAATTCAATGTTTTCTTCTGGTAAAACTTAGATTCTTAGTTCTTACATAAGCCTGAACCAACAAATGTCACCTTTTAGCATGGCAGCGCTAACTTAAGACTTCATGTCTGTCTATTCAGTCTGAATGAACTTAATGACACTTTAATGTCGACTCCAAATCATTCAACTGTAGCTGAGGTCAACAAAAATATAATGTTGTTATGACAACCAGAGCCAAAATCCACCACGATAGTTTAATGTGAGGCCATGTTCGTGGAGGGTAAAGCAGACCCAAAAACACAATGAATCAATCAACACATGAAATATTTGGTGGATGTTTTTCATAGGTTATCAGATTTTGTGCTTTCTTAATGTAACATTCATCTATTTGGCTTTAGAACATCATGAGGAAGACAACAGGTGACTGAGATGGTACCCATGATGTCCAGGTAGTCCTCAGCCAGGACACTGGGCCCGCGGTCGATGGGCTTCCCTGAGCCGTTGAACACGCGTCCTGAAACAAGAAGATTTTCTCCTTTAAGCCAAACTGAAATCAAGTCTATTATTTCATAAATAACAGGTATTTGGTTTATCTGGAGCTTGAATTCAAAGACAATTACTCAGAAATGCAGCTGAAATTAACTTAATTAGATGAGACCTTTAAACACATCTGATCTTTTCTGTTTTGTGTCAGACTCTAAACAGACATGAGAGGCTCTGATGACTCTTGTTCAGTCTACAAGTAGTAAGTATGAGTAATTCTAAATTCATGGATGTGATTAATGATACTTCAAAAACAAAAGCAGGTTTACCTTCTGCAGCTATTCAAATATAAGTAACCTTGTGCTGTACTGAGATGATCAAACACGCATTTCTGAACATTTAGAGAAAATGTTTTGATCCAGAGTCGTTTCACTTCGACCACATAATGAATGAAAGTGAAATAAAGCAGCTGTAAAAAGAGAATGATAGAGGGGGGCCTGCACAGCTGGAAACAGAGGAAAAGAAGTGGACAGATTAGTTTGATCACTAATATAAATTAGAAAAAAGCATTTACCCAGCATGTCCTCTGACACCGGCGTACGCAGGATGTCACCAGTAAACTCACAGGCTGTCTTCTTGGCATCGATGCCTGATGTTCCCTCAAACACCTGAATGAACCAGACATGATAAAACAAGAAGATGAAACGTCTCCAGACAGCTTCTGTTACAAGTAGCGTTAATTACATTCATGAAAACCTTTTCTTCCATGACTAAAACAAGACAATGACGAGATGCTGCAGACATCGTCAAACATGAACTGTGACTAAACATGCAGTAAAAAAAGACTACAATGTAGTTTAAAATCATAAAAAATATCTAAATGTCTCTTTGTTATCAGCCACAAATAAGAGGAAACATATTCTGGACTGTTTTCTAATACAATCGAAACATTTTGCCCATTGGAAGGCGTGTGCTGTGTTTCCAGCCCGTCTCTCCTGGTCTCTCATGGGGTGCATACGATAGGACCCTAAAGATGGTGGACTATGTCTGGTCATGGTGGAGATACCAATGGGTGGTCCGACCTGGGTATAGGGGCCAAAGACTGATGGAACCTTCTGAGGAGCCAGAGACTGTTGTTCTCACCTGGACAACCGCCTTGCTTCCAATCACCTCCAGGACCTGCCCACTTCTCTTGGTGCCATCAGGCAGGGTCAGGTGAACGATCTCAGCATATCGAGGGAACTGGATCAAAGATTCAACACAGTTTCATTAGAGCAACCTGAAAACTACATTTATACATCTGTAAATAAAGAGTAAAAGCAGCCGTAACATGGTGAACATAGAAAATGTTAACAGCCTCACCTTCACATTATCTAGGATGACCAGGGGTCCATTCACACCGGATACAGTAGAGTAGGCTGAAAGAGAGGAGTTCACTGCTTTATTTCAACAGGCCACAGGACAGGAAAATAACAGTCATACTGACAATATTCCCATTTTGTGAGAAGGTGAAAGCCACCAATCTGCATGGGAATAAGCAGCTTTCCTTACAGCGACACTGTTAATAGTCACACGATGACCTTTCACGCTAACATTTCAACAGCTTTCATGCACTTTCATGCCCAAATGTCAAAGGCAGGCAAATGTCATGAAAAATTGCATGAAATTCACTTGTTCAAATTGTCGAGTACAATTACAGAAGCACGTGGTCATCTCTGATGAAGGTTAGTGAACACAGGCCGTGGCCTTCCTCAGCATTAAAAAGAACCAGAGCAGCAGATGTGCTGGAAGAAAAACTGCAGCTTAAACATTTTACCGAAAACATCACAAACTGCCGTTTTCTGTCATTTCTTTAATCGACTTTAATCTAAAAATCGACCTCATCACCTTCATGTGACGAATCTTTATTCAACACCTACGATAATCAGACCTTCCATCTGCTACTAATCATGTGTTGTTCCATGTTTTACCTCAGCAATGAGCCGGATGACTGTTCAGCCTGAGCACATATCTGTGTGTGTGTCTGTGTGTGTGTGAGTGTTTGTGTGTATCTGTGTATCTGTGTGTGTGTGTGTGTGAGAGTGTGTGTGAGTGTGTGTGTGTCTGTGTGTGTGTGTGTGTGTGTGTGTGTCTGTGTGTGTGTGTGTGTCTGTGTATCTGTGTGTGTGTGTGTGTCTGTGTATCTGTGTGTGAGTGTCTGTGTGTGTGTGCGTCTGTGTGTGTGTCTGTGTATCTGTGTGTGTGTGTGAGTCTGTGTGTCTGTGTGTGTGTGTGAGTGTCTGTGTGTCTGTGTGTGTGTCTGTGTATCTGTGTGTGTGTGTGTCTGTGTGTGTGTGTGTGAGTGTGTGTGTCTGTGTGTGAGTGTATGTGTGTGTGTGTCTGTGTCTGTGAGTGTGTCTGTGTCTGTGTGTCTGTGTGAGTGTCTGTGTGTGTCTGTGTGTGTCTGTGTGTGAGTGTGCGTGTGTGTGTCTGTGTGTCTGTGAGTGTGTGTGTCTGTGTGTGTGTGTGTGTGTCTGTGTGTGTCTGTGTGTGTGTGTGTCTGTGTGTGTCTGTGTGCGCTTGGCTTGTTCCTTGTCTAATTGAAGTTCTCTGTCGTAAAACCAGATTTCTTTGTTTTCATATATTTTCCTACATCATATCTTTTGTGCATCATTTAAGACGGGACTTGTATTTGCTTTTACAAATGAACTGAGTTTTTGCATTTTATTATGTCGACCTGTGTTTATCATTTGTCATAATAAAGTAACAAAAATGTCATGTTTACTTTGGTCTTTTGGCAGAAAATTAATCGTTGGGATTGTTGATTAATCAATAACATAGTGATAGATGAATCAATAGAAAAATAGTCAGGCAGCCCTACTTCAGTAAATGCTTCAGCTCTGCTGACAGGGAGGGGAATGCATGCCACCCCCCCCCGGTCCATCTGATACAGCTGCAGACAGAATGCAGAGACATGAGGCTGAAGGGTTGGGGGTGGTGACTGAAGGTGGCGTCATTGTCTCCACTGAGTTTCCATCGTGGTCTGGGGTTCCTCTTTATGTGCAAACCGTCAATCTCAGGGCTGATATCAAAGACGCCAGGAAATGAGAGCAGACTGGTAGGAACATAAAGCGCTGCAGCTTAGCAGGGTGTATCCATAATGCCACTAATTAGGCAGAGGCCAACAGAATAACTAAGTGTGCTACAGTACTGCAGCCACTTCCCACACACACCTGCATCACCCCCTCTATAGCCAGACAGGCTGAGTGTGTGTGTGTGTGTGCTGAGGGTGGAGAGGGTGGTGGTGGTGGGAAGGTGGGGCAGAGACTATTGAGACAGGAGGAAAAAAGAAGACTCAAGTGTGATGATAAAAACCAAGGGCACCCCGGATGGAAAAAATGATTTTTTCCCTCTAAACAGCCTTTATCTCAGTTCCTGCCTCAGGTCCATGATTCTGCTGAATGTTCTCAGACACATTTGTTCTATAAGACCTTGCTCTGCAGCAGAGGTCGGCAGCAGCTGCTTTTTATGGATGGCTTCATTTCCTCATTTGCCAGAAAAAGCAAGCTATTGAATCAGAACATGGTTTAATAATTGCACTAATATTGCTCCATGATATGATAGCAAATATAAAGCTTTTACTAAAATGATCTGTTCAAATCTGTATAAATCGAAATTGTCTTTGTTTGTAACTCCTGCCTGTATATCCCTCTAAAGTCTGTTGTTTCTGCCACTAGGAGTCTCATTAATAAAAAAAAAGATAGCGTGGGATCAACAAGTCAAGACCACAAGCTTTCTGTTAAACAACTATCTGATGTGACTCAGGCACAAATGTTCAGGAACAATGTTGTGAAGTTTTATTCTCGTCTTCTTCGAGGACGACCCTCCTCTAGCCTCTCCAGAGACATCTGTATAAAAGGAGCGAGCCAGTGACGGGGGGGGTGTCGAGGTGTGAGGTTCATCTGTGGCATTATTATTATTATAATGTTATAATAGCAAAACTATTTGTGAATGTGTGCAGAAATCTGCACATGTATTCAGAAACAGTGTAATGAGATTTGCAAATGTACATAAAAACAGTCCTTATTTGTATAGAGATCTGAAATGTGCAGACGAATCTCATGAACGTGGATATTAATGGCTGAAAGTACTTTGTTTGGGTTGAATCCCTTGCTTACGATTCTATTATCATCTAAATGAAATTCCTTTTCATCCTTTATCTGCTTGTTTTACTTTTGCCTTCATTTCAATGCAATTTTTAAATTTTCTTAATGTCTTCTTTTTAATGCATTTCTATGTCCCTGTAAAGAGCCTTGAATGGCCTTGTGTCTGAATGGTGCTATATAAATATACTTGCCTTGCCTGTGAAGTCGTCAGCCCACTCCTACTTTGTTGAAATAGCAAAAGATGGTGGTACAATGTCACAAGTTGGTACAAAAGCAGAACATAATCATGTAGGCAGACAGCTAAGCTTCAAAACATAAAAATCAGTAGACTACATAGGATGAAAATATACAGGTATAATAAATTCATACACTTCAGGAGCAACAATAATGAACCACTGAACGTCTTTCCCCACTGAAGATCAAACATGGCTTCAAAACAGCGCCACAATATTTTAAGGAGTATTATTATAATGACTGACATCCTTACACAAACATGGTCTTTGAAACAAAATGCTGTCATGGAAATTCCAAAACATTCAAAACATCATGTTTATGGTCATAAAAGGACTAACAGCTACACTTCACCTACAAATTGCACACCAGTCTCCAAACAGACAGTTATTAACAGTGATAATGATGATTCAGTGAAAAATTGGGCGACATAATTACACAGGAGCCTATTAGAAATCCATCGGTCCACTGCATCTTATAGGTAGATATCTGGTAACAGTGATGAAAGGAGTTAAAAGTAATTTTAAGAAATTTAAAACAACAATGCTTCCCCTCATTTACTGTGAAGATTTAACAATCACAACATCACATCAGGAAGAGAAGAACCATCATCAACAGATCAGCCTTTGGACAAACAATTCAAGCAGATATTCATGAAAATATCCAACTGTTTTAGACCATTTATGTCTCAATAGTTTGAAACAGTTGGTGACTTTAAAAACACAGTAACCAGAACGACTCAGTCACCACAGGAGAAAGTGCCCAGAAAACGCTTGTTGTCATTAATATTGTTATCATTATTGTTGTCATTATTATTGTTATCATTATTGTTATCATTATTGTTGTCATTATTGTTGTCATTATTGTTGTCATTATTGTTATCATTATTGTTATCATTATTATTATCATTATTGTTGTCATTATTGTTATCATTATTGTTATCATTATTGTTGTCATTATTGTTGTCATTATTGTTGTCATTATTGTTGTCATTATTGTTGTCATTATTATTATCATTATTATTATCATTATTGTTGTCATTATTGTTGTCATTATTATTATCATCATCATCATGTTATCATTATTACTGTTATCATCATTATTGTTATCATTATTATTATCATCATCATCAGTTATTATTACTGTTATCATCATTATTGTTATCATTATTATTATCATTATTATTGTTATTATCGTTATTATCATCATCATTATCATTATTATTATCATGTTTTTTGTAATTATCATTATTATTATTATCATTATGAAGTTGTACAGTAACTTAATTCTCTTTGAGTAATAAAAATGTGTCAGTGTCCCAGTGTGTTACTGTTGGGCTGCTGTAAGGACAGACGTTTATTTGCGTATTGAACAGGAAGTGAGGTCTGATCAGATATAGTTAGTTGATGCATGTGGAGACACAGTTTAATTTTGTGATGGGACCAGCGATATGGACAGCCTCATTGTGGGTGTACTGACCGACTGTACCTACCTACAACTACAACGCTCCAGACTGGAAGTCCCTGCAGAGAGAGGTAGGGACAGCTGAAAGGATCACTGGGACCCTCATCCATTCAGGACATACAATCATTGCCACCATCAGTGCCAGGGATCAAAACCATCCCTGGTATGGACTGTTTGCCCTATTGCCCTCCGGCAGGCCAACTGTGGCAGACTCAGGAGCCACCAGCCAACAGACGTATTCCCTTATCTTCCTGTAACCCCCACCCTCACCCAGCATACATTTGAACGTTATTAAAAATGGTAGATCACAAACACGCAACAGCAGCACACAAGTCCATGTAAAGTTTATCAAGAAACATTTTTTTCTCCCCCAAATACCCTCCACCTGTCCTCTCTGGGGTCTATCTATTATTCCCAAACCCCTACATGCCACTGGACTGAGCACCCATTTATCCAACAGCCCATATTTGTGAAAACAAGAGCCCACTGCTCCGAGCTACCCACTTACCCATAACTGAGATGATAGAAAAGTAGTTTGCACTCTCATTTCATAAGATAACGACTGCTCAATGGACTCAACGTTCATGAGGTGTGAAGTAGCAACATTTCCCATTAGGTTTGGAAAACTTTCTCCACCCCTCTTTTGCTACTTCAGTTGAAGTGCAGCAGTCCCCTGGCTTGGCATGCAACAGCAGTGTGGGTCATCCTGCAGCCTGTTCAGCTGCCAAAGCTCTTTGTGTACAAAGATGTTAATTGGTCCTAATCTGTCACTAGAAGCTGTTTTCATAGCCTGACCTTACACCCTGAAGGACACCTTGGTGTGAAATACTAAAGAGCCCATTCAGGAGCCAGAGAAAAGAAGCACAGAGCATTCCAACACAATTCAATTTCCCAGCTGAAAGAGGAGGGGGACATGAGGGGAGGAGGGTGGTCAGGACTAGGATGAGATGGGGCACATCATCGTTCTGACAATAAATGAGCGTATACAAAGCAGTGGCTGCTGTGATGTGTGGCCTCACAATCACGTCTTAGCCTCTACTTCAAGGGATTTTACAGCCCCACTGGACATGGGAATGCTAATTGGCTCAAACCTACAACCCCTGCAATCCCCCCCCCCACTATTCAGTCATTCATCATATGGCCTTAGAGACTCTTTGTCAAACTGTTGTCATTACACACATTTAATGGTCACTACTTCTTTGGACATTCCTTGACTGATACAGTGTCATGTGGAAATTCTAATATTAGACAATACACACTTCTCTAAATGACCCACTCAGGAAATGAATGCTGAACAGTCAGCAAAACAAATGGATTGGTTCATGTTCATGCATCAGACAGAAATGGTGTCAAATCGTCAAAGATTGTTGAGAAAAGAATGACAGATGCTCACAGCAGCTTCTTTTTTCTGCTGACAAGCTGACTTCTAAAGCCTAATTAGAATGTGGATTATAGAACTGGAACTCAAATAACATTGATTTTATAGAAATTGCATTCATAGTGGCAGATGAGACATTTGTTTATCGTGACTACTTTATTACGGTTAATTAAATCCTCACAAAGAAGTACAGTGCATTGCTCCATGTCTTTTCATAGCACTACATGACAGAATGCACTACTAAAACAAAGAGCAGCCATTTCCTGGGCTAATAGCTTTTGTCGCATTTGACATGACAGAAACAAAGGCCTCTTAAAAGAAATGACTTCGTCTGATGAGAAATCTCTTTATTTGTTTATTTTCCTGCTTTCAAAAGCTGCATCTCTTAGAGATCTGCAAAGTCGAAACGGTAGTGAAAAATCATCTTAACACTGATCTTATGGACCACTTCAAATGAAAGAAAGACTGAATAAAGTCTCTGATTTCCTGAAATGAAAAATGTCTTTTAAACCCTTCCAGATCACATCCTCTGCCGTGCCGTACTATAATGTACTGTAATGTACTGTAATGTGCTGTACCGTGCTGTGCCGTGCCGTGCCGTGCCGTGCCGTGCCGTACTGTACCGTACTGTGCTGTACTGTACTGTACTGTGCCGTGCCGTGCCGTACTGTACTGTGCTGTACTGTGCTGTGCGGTGCTGTGCCGTACTGTGCCGTACTGTGCTGTGCTGTGCCGTGCCGTACTGTGCCGTACCGTGCTGTGCCGTACTGTGCCGTACCGTACTGTACCGTACCGTGCTGTGCCGTACCGTACTGTACTGCTGTACCGTACTGTGCTGCCGTACCGTACTGTGCTGCCGTACCGTACCGTACTGTACCGTGCTGTACTGTGCTGTGCTGTACCGTACTGTACTGTACCGTACCGTGCTGCTGTACCGTACTGTGCTGCCGTACCGTACTGTACTGTACCGTGCTGTGCTGCCGTACCGTACTGTACCGTACCGTGCTGTGCTGTACTGTGCTGTACCGTACTGTGCTGCTGTACCGTACTGTGCCGTACCGTACTGTACTGTACCGTGCTGTGCTGTACCGTACCGTAATGTACTGTACCGTACTGTGCTGTACCGTACTGTACCGTACTGTACTGTGCCGTAATGTACCGTAATGTACTGTACCGTAATGTACTGTACTGTACCGTAATGTACTGTACTGTAATGTACTGTACCGTAATGTACTGTAATGTACTGTAATGTACTGTACCGTAATGTACTGTACTGTACCGTAATGTACTGTAATGTACTGTGCTGTACCGTAATGTACTGTAATGTACTGTGCTGTACCGTAATGTACTGTACCGTAATGTACCGTACTGTGCCGTAATGTACCGTACTGTGCTGTGCCGTAATGTACCGTACTGTGCTGTACCGTAATGTACCGTAATGTACTGTACCGTAATGTACCGTGCTGTACTGTACCGTAATGTACTGTAATGTACTGTGCTGTACCGTAATGTACTGTACTGTACCGTAATGTACTGTACTGTGCTGTACCGTAATGTACCGTACTGTGCCGTGCTGTACCGTAATGTACCGTACTGTACCGTACTGTACCGTACTGTGCTATACCGTAATGTACTGTACCGTAATGTACTGTAATGTGCTGTACCGTAATGTACTGTAATGTGCTGTACCGTGCTGTACCGTAATGTACTGTAATGTGCTGTACCGTGCTGTACCGTGCTGTACCGTAATGTGCTGTACCGTGCTGTACCGTAATGTGCTGTACCGTGCTGTACCGTAATGTACTGTAATGTGCTGTACCGTGCTGTACTGTAATGTACTGTGCTGTACTGTGCTGTACTGTAATGTACCGTGCTGTACTGTGCTGTACCGTGCTGTACCGTGCTGTACTGTAATGTACCCTGCTGTACTGTGCTGTACCGTAATGTACTGTGCTGTACCGTAATGTACTGTGCTGTACCGTAATGTACTGTGCTGTGCTGTACTGTAATGTGCTGTGCTGTACTGTAATGTGCTGTGCTGTACCGTAATGTACTGTGCTGTACCGTAATGTACTGTACCGTGCCGTGCTGTACCGTACTGTACCGTGCCGTGCTGTACCGTACTGTACCGTGCCGTGCCGTACCGTAATGTACTGTACCGTAATGTACCGTAATGTACTGTACTGTACTGTAATGTACCGTAATGTACTGTGCTGTACTGTACCGTAATGTACTGTGCTGTACTGTACCGCAATGTACTGTACAGTACTGTAATGTGCTGTACTGTAATGTGCTGTAATGTGCTGTACTGTAATGTACTGTAATGTACTGTGCTGTAATGTGCTGTAATGTACTGTAATGTGCTGTAATGTGCTGTAATGTACTGTGCTGTACGTCTGCTTAACAACATGCCAAAAAAAAGAAAATCTATTTCTTCATATCATAAAAATCCAATCATCATCAATTCCTCAGGCAAAAAGAAAAATAAATAAATAAAGTGTTTTTATCTAACTATTTCAAGCAATAACATCATGGCATCATATGGTGGATGAAAAGAAGAGTGTGTGAAATGGAAATCATTCATTAGACTGAATTTAAACTGGGTGCTTTTACTCTGTTCAGAATTTACCACTGAGGCCCAACAGTCCCTTTAAATGAAAGAATACAATCCCTGAATCCTCCTTTCAGCCTGATCCACTCCTGGTGTTATTCTAACAGACACTAAATGAAAGCATTCCTCCATAACGGAGGTAAGTAAGTGACGTGTAAGTGATTTCACATCATAACGGTTGGAGGTCCACATGAATCATCTCATCTGACCAAAGTTTGACAGGACCCTCTGCTCTGCTGAACACGTTTCTATTAGCACTGAATCTCATGTGTAAACCTTACAGTTTGACACTAAAATCAATCAAACTACGCCGGCCTCTGAAAAACAGAAGCACAACTAGGAACATTAAAGCAAGAAGGAAAACGGAAGAATATGAACCAAACACTGCAGTATTTTAGGAGCTCATTAAATGTTTCTTGACAAATATCTGAGATTATCTTTGGCTCTGAATTGTTGCCCCATCAGAATTAACTGCTGCTGTTTCATGATGTGTTTGATGAGAGGATAAAGGTGAGCCATTCTGCTTCATATGGAGAATTTCAGAAGCAGGTCTGGTTTTACAGACTACACACTGCTGAGGAACACCAGGACAGCTAGATCTGCTCTACAGAGACTACACCTCAGCACCAAGTCCAATCATCCCAGACATTTCAGTCAGCCAGTAGCTCCACCTAGGCCTCCCTCCACCCACCTATATCTGGATAGAGGTGGGTGGTCAAACATCCCAGCCATCACCAGTTTCCCCTGTTGCCCTCTGGCAGATAAAACACACAAAACAAACAGACAAAACACACACCTCCAGATTTAGAGGCAGTTTCTTCCTGAAGGCCATGACCACTCTGATAAATAAACAGTGAGAGACTTTTATTCTCATACAAACTGCGACAAACACCAATTGTGCTGCTACTCATCCGGCACTTTACAGACGCTGTAATATCTATAATTTATAATCTTTGCAAAACAACATTTTATGCTGTCACCCACATTTAGCAGTATATTTATATATATATTTATACATCTATTTTATAGACTGTTTTTTGTCTTGTGTTCCGTGCTTCTTATTGTATTTTTAGAACTCCTAATTTCGTTTTATGCCAAGTTTACGATGACAATAAAGGCTTTCTGATTCTGATTCTAATCCCCCACATGTTGCATCCTCTATGCTCAACTCACAGATAGTCAGAGCTCCATTAAATCATTTCCTTCTGGTTTGCTAAGAGGCTTTTAGTCCATGCTTGTTTCTCAGACACTTAGACGCAGAAAAAACCCATCATTTTGATGGTTTTACAGCTCGGGCCATGTTCAACAGCATAATCACAGAAAATGCTCCATTTCACAAGAACACAGAGCAAAGTGCCAAACAACGTCAACATTTGTGAAACTCAAAGTTTTTTGAAATAATGTAAAAAATGAGCAACAAGGCCTAAACTAACACAAAGGGAGACGAGGCTAGTTACACGTCCTCTAGTTGGTCCTCTCTTCCCTTCTTGCCTCGCTGTAACATCCCTTCAGTAGACAAACCTGGTCCTGTCAGAGACCTCCTCTTAACAGAAATAACAGCCATCTAAATGTATTCCAGACACAGTTTGCATCAGAGATGTCTAAACATGTCATGTCATAAATCAACCAACATTGTGACTGAGCAGCTAAAACTGACAGTTGAAACTTACTTAATGACATTAGCAGGGCCCAATCACAAGACAGAACAGGTGGCCAATGTACAATAAAACTATGATTTGTCTCAATATAGCCTCGCAAACATGAGACCATAATTTCTCATTTTCATGCAGTGTAACTGGAAATATAGCATCAATTAGCACAAAACAGGATGTTTTTAACAAGACAGCTTGTTAGCATTACTGCACTCTGTTCATTTTAAGAGGCCTTTTGAAACTTCTGGCTACACAAATAGTTCAAACAAAATGTGAAAATTTATGAGCATTATAGCTCCAATTGATAAATTGTTAAAGTGTAAAGAAAACCACCTTGTGTGTCTCAGAATATCATAATAATAATAATATTTGGTTACCATGTGTTCATTTGGAGTCTCCTCTTTCAGGAACTCTGCCTGAAAACCACCATCAGTGAAATCTAGGTTTTTTAGAATAACTATCAAACTAATAATGATACCAATGTGATCCAGATTCTAGGGGCAGGTTTTCATGGTCCAGGAGTCACATGATGAGGGTCAGCCTATCAGGGGACTGATATTTTATGGTGCAAAGACATAATGTGGAAGGTTTGCACTCTCCGAGGCAAGTTAGTTTTTTAATTATGTATTTATTTACTTCATTTCAAAGTTATTACATATAAATGCCTTTGAAATATACTATCGGTAAACCACTGCTTTGGACAAATAACTACTGTATTATGTCTTTAAGATTGAAAGCAAACAGTATCCAGATGACAACTTTTAAGGAAAAAAATGACATGCTCCATAATAACTCTGTTCTCATCAGTAGACAAACATTTGAAGCAACACTCCTGCAAGCAGCTGTGGGTGAACGAGGCAACGGACCAATGTGATTTTATATTTTCTGCAGTATTATTTCAGTGCTTTTTCAACAGCAATAGCTGTGAATCACAAACGATGCATTTTTCTTTCATCGTGCCGTAAATCGCAGGTTCTCTTGTCTGATTTATACATGAATCACTTTCAGGCTGCACCTCTCATGTGATCGTGTCACATGAGAGATCATTCCAGCTGTCAACCAGTCTGCGATTCAACATGCTGAAAGAACCAGACATTAGAAGCAGACCACTTATTAAAGCATCACACAGCGACTGTATGGCAGTAAGGACGCAATAAAGGCAGTAAAGCTTACATCAGATGTTTCAATCTCAACTCAACATATTCAAGAAACAGTGTGTTATTCATACATATGGCTGCGATCCGAGTCAGCTGACTGCAGTGTTAGCTAATCAGCTAGTGACATTTAGCTGTGTCGGACTGTAGTAACGCTAAACTCATCACAGCCGAGACAATGATACATTTATCCATGCATGAAATTAACATACGACTTACATGAGCTATGCTTAGTAAAAGTACAGTTAAATTTAGGATTAATCAAAGAAGCTAAGGATTATGTGACGGGTTAGCCGTCGTTAGCTACATTTAGCTTGCTAGCTTAGCTGATGTGAAATGAATCCATTAAGCAAGCTAGTTTTAAAAGCATTTAAGACAAATGATCATGTTAGCTAAAGACTAAATTGTAACTGTATCCCAAATTTAACCGCATGCAAAAATAGCTAGTTTTATCATCTTGATTCCTACGTAGCTTCTTAGCTTGCTACCACTACTGCTCCATATGCTGCGTTGCATTTCACAAACCATTATATCAAATGTTGTGATTTAAGATTTCTTTTAAACATTTTCACTTATCTACACACGTTCTGCATTAATTTACAACCCAAACCTCAGTCAGTATTTGAATATTATTAATATTTCTAGGGAGAAAACCTTGACATTGACATAATTCGGTCATTAGCAGCTCCTGCACCAGTACCATATTAGCATTGGTGTTTTAACTTGAAAGACAACAAACAAGAATTGTAATTTCACAACTAACGAGATTAAATTAATATTCTGATAAATCAGTCGCATTTTAATCGCTCGCTTATCAGTGGATGCAGTACAACAACCTTGTTAGCAGCTAGCTCCAGCTGCTGCTACCACCGTTAGCCTGCTAAAGGTACTTACTTAGCCTGGGTTGAGAGATGTAATTTCTGGTCACAGCCTGAGTGTGCGTCCTCGCAGCTGCTGCCAAGCCGTTGACGTCCATCGCCCTGTTTGCCACTAATGTTGCCATCGTCGGATATAGAAAACAGCGTAAGAAAGCTAACGTTTGTCGATATGCTTTGCTAACAGGTGCTGAATAAGATAAATGACAGCAGAGCGCTGGTCATATGATCTAGAGGAACCGGATGTTTGGACGCAGCCGGCTTTGTTTTTTCCTTTTCTTTAAAAAAATAGAACTTAATTCTATAATTATAATCAATACAAATAAGTAAACCAATACATATAACAATAACAATAACAATACATAAACATATATGAACAATACAAACATAAAGGAAATAAAAGAAAAAGCAAATAAACATGACATCCCCACGTTACCTCATGACGTAAGCACGTCATTACGCGACCCACCCCGAAATTATAAGATAGAAGGTTTTATTTCTTACATACCAATTTATGCACATCAAATATGAAGACAGGATATGATATAATGGTGGAATGAAAACAAAATATGCCATGAAGAAATTAGAGTGACAAACAAAATATAATATAGTAGTATAGTAATATCTATATTAATGTAAGGCTGGTTGGAGTGTGAGAGATAGAGAGAGAGAAAGGATGGGAGAGAGAGAGAGAGGGAGAGGGGGAGAGGGAGGGAGGGACAGGGACACAGACATGTTCAACCACAATAGCAATAACAGCTATTATAATAGAGGAGAGTAAAGGGGAGTGTTGGGCTCTGGTAGCTGTATACACTCTGCTGAGTGCCATTCTAGTTATTTATTGAAAAACTGAAGCATGTCAGGAAATCACCATCTTAAAGAGGCAAATGTAGAGACTTATTATTGTGCATTAACAGACTTAGAGCTGTCCTGTGATGGGATCATCCAGGATGGATGTTAATGCCAGGTCTGAAAAGGGCCTATAAAAAGCCGGATGTGAATATGTGCCTTAGCGGGTACAGCAATAGAAACATGCAGCTGTTTACTGCAGGCCGTCACAAAATAAGAAGACGGTCCAGCAGTCTGACAAAACCTGACTTTGAAAGACAGGATAGGAGACTGGTTTGAGGGAAACAGGACAGGACTGACGGTAAATAATGTGAGTCAGGATGAAAGTGGAAGTAAAATCCTGCAACAGTGGCAGGTTGGTGGTAGTGATATATGATCAATGACTGTAAAAAAAACAACAATAATACTGTTACACATCTACTCACACAAAATGATCAACAATGAAAACTAGAATCCTTACAAAAAGCAGTCATAAAATTTGAAAGAATAGCCATTAAATGTAAAATTCTAAATACATTAAAATATCTTTTAAGAAAGCTGTTCCTGATATATAGATTTATATATAGATCTAAGATTTATACGTATAGATATAGATAAGATTTATACATATAGATATAGATCAGATATAGATAAGATTTATACGTATAGATATAGATAAGATTTAAACGTATAGATATAGATTAGATATAGATAAGATTTATACGTATAGATATAGATAAGATTTATACGTACAGATATAGATATAGATAAGATTTATACGTATGATATAGATAAGATTTATACGTATAGATATAGATAAGTTTAATACGTATAGATATAGATAAGATTTATATGTATAGATATAGATATAGATAAGATTTATACATATAGATTAGATATAGATAAGATTTATACGTATAGATATAGATAAGATTTATACGTATAGATATAGATTAAATATAGATAAGATTTATACATATAGATATAGATAAGATTTATACGTATAGATATAGATTAGATATAGATAAGATTTATACGTATAGATATAGATTAGATATAGATACGATTTATACATATAGATATAGATTATATAGATACGATTTATACGTATAGATATAGATTTGATATAGATAAGATTTATATGTATAGATATAGATTAGATATAGATAAGATTTATATGTATAGATTAGATATAGATAAGATTTATACCTATAGATAAGATTTATACGTATAGATAAGATTTATACGTATAGATATAGATTAGATATAGATAAGATTTATACGTATAGATATAGATTAGATATAGATAAGATTTATACATATAGATATAGATTAGATATAGATAAGATTTTTACGTATAGATATAGATAAGATTTAAACGTATAGATATAGATAAGATTTATACATATAGATATAGATAAGATTTATACGTATAGATATAGATTAGATATAGATACGATTTCTACGTATAGATATAGATAAGATTTATACGTATAGATATAGATTAGATATAGATAAGTTTAATATGTATAGATATAGATAAGATTTATACATATAGGTATAGATAAGATTTATACATATAGATATAGATTAGATATAGATAAGATTTATACGTATAGATATAGATTAGATATAGATAAGATTTATACATATAGATATAGATTAGATATAGATAAGATTTTTTACGTATAGATATAGATAAGATTTAAACGTATAGATATAGATACGATTTATACATATAGATATAGATAAGATTTATACGTATAGATATAGATTAGATATAGATACGATTTTTACGTATAGATATAGATAAGATTTATACGTATAGATATAGATTAGATATAGATAAGTTTAATATGTATAGATATAGATAAGATTTATACGTATAGGTATAGATAAGATTTATACATATAGATATAGATTAGATATAGATAAGATTTATAGATATAGTGTATATATGTGTATCCTGTCTGTCACACACATTCACCAACACACTGTCCTGGTGAGTGGAGACTGAGTGACAGCCAAAATAACATGATTGCACACATTTTGCCCTTAGTTTCTAACTAAACGTTTCGTTTTGTGTTTTCTCATTTTCTCAGCTCTGGTCCGTTCTCATTTGATGCAGCATGTTCTGCACAATAGCTTGAAAGTGACAGGATGATTTCAAACCATCAAAACAAGAGGCAGTCGCACATCACACAGAGTCACACACGACTCTGACGAAAAACACTACAGACTGAAGTGGTGAGTCCAGCCAAAGCGAGGCTGCCGGCAGCCCCTAGAGACCTCATTCAGTTGTTCAGGCCGCATGCAAAAAATAGCAAATTAATGCAAGTGAAGGGCTCCTGCCTGCAGGAGCAGTAACCTAATCCTCTTTCTCCATGTTTTCCCTCAAAGTCATCAGATCCACCTATCTAGGCAAATAGGTATAATATTCATGCATTCATTTTGCTGCTGTTGTTAAAGAGCTCACAGTGTGCTGCTGTATTCAGGCCCCTACACGGAGGAACTATATTCATACGGTGGTTCTGCAGTGCTCAGTACATGTCCAAGCTGAAAGCATGGAGAAAGGCGTGATGACAGTGTGTGTCTGACCTCCATGCAGGAGGTTTGTTTTTATCCAACAAATCAATATTTTTATATGAAGAATGAGAACTATGATCATATATAGAGGATGACTCATCCCCCGAACCCTCGCAATACGTTGTACAACAAATTCATGAGTATATGACATGTCCTTCATTCCTCTGGTGAGCCTGCAGTCGTGGATATTATTTTGGAGATATGCTACAGAGAAGATGACAAACCTTCAGTCACCTTCAAATCACCTGTTCATAGAAAACTCAAAAAATAAGAATAGTAGAATAATCAAATATTAATGGTTAATATATGATGTATAGTTGTTAGAACAGATGACTAACCCCTGATAGAAACATTCACCAACTAAAACCTGGTTTACAGTCAATGATGCTGTATTTTTACTGGCCTGAACACATTTTCAAAATACTGTATTTTTAGTTTCTTACAGTAATGTAGAATTACAGTGTAAACCACAGGTCATCACTGTATTCTTGTAAATGTACATTTATTTCTTTAGACATCAGAGGAAGGTATGAATAGTTGGCCTTCATCCTCGTCATCCTCGCCAATTCTTTGTGATTACAACACAAACTAGAAAGTATCCAGGCTCATTCCTCCACCAATGTTAATGTAGTAAAACATTCAGTCATGTAAGACACATGTAAACAATGGCGTCAGCAGTCAGGCCTTGAAAGAAGAAATGGAATGCATAATATGTGCATTCCATTTTGTGAGAGAGTGAGATCATCCATTGTTGTGTCATTGCACACAGGATCACACACTATGGTGATGTCACCATGATGACATCACTTTACTATGATCTTCCTCATGCCAAAACAAGTAACATCACCTGATTCCTTGACCCTGAAATCCTGTGGAATCATGTGTTTATCAGCAGTAGTCATCGATAATTGTGAACCAAATTTTCCACATGGTGTGATGTCATACAAAGTCGATGCAAAGCTGAGATGCAAAGCTGAGATGCAAAGCTGAGAGTGGATGCAAATGTGCACTGGGCAACGTGAATGATGCGGATGGTGCAACGTGTCGACTCAGGTCTTCACGCAAGTAGAAAAATTCTAAGTTGGGTTCAAATTCATGTGAGTCTCTCTCGTGAGATTCTGCTGACGTCAGCAGGAAGTTGATGCTGAAATGGAAACAAGCTCATCGAGGATGTTTGTGGACACAAGGAGGGACTATCTAACAGTCTGAAAGTTTGATTCCAGCTATAGGTTTCAGCGGGTTTGTGTTACGTGTGATGACATTCGTGAAGGTATTAGAGTTTGGTGTGAACCAGCCTTGTTACGTCTCACAGATACATGAAATCCATTTGAATAAATCTGCATTATCTCAGCTACAGATTGTTGGCAGTGCCTTGTTTCCCTCTCTGTTACTGTGAACCAAAAAAACCTGAAAGTACATCATTTAATCTCCCGGATCTGGATCTGATCCGGATCTGGATCCACATCGTGGTGGAGCATCATGTATTGTCCATGCCTGGTATTTTTATTTTGATTGTCCACTTGTTTATTTTTTCATGATATTGTCACAATGTAAAGAAAAGGCCTGATCGCAATGTTGAAGTCAGTGAAAAAAGTGATCCAGAATCCAGATCAGCATTCATATCAGATTCAATATCAGGATTCTGGATCCGCCTCAGAATGGAATCAACTCCCCTCTTTGTGGTTTTAAACGTTTTACTGCTTTTCAGGGTTTCTGCTCCCATCATTCTTTTGATCATTTAATGGGATTAATTATTCTATGAGGAAACACAACGATAAACTCTGCAGGCTCTTCACTGGACTGATGTGTGTGTGTGTGTGCGTCAAATTCATAGCATTATGAAGTTTAAAGTTGCTGAATCTGTGTGTTTATTCACATCTTTAGTAGCACATTAATCCCAGATCTAGTGTACGGTTAAAAACAAGGTGGATGCAGCCTTTTTTCAAAACTCAACCATGTGATAGAAGAAAATGTGTTGGTGGTCTGCTGTCAGCCCCAATCGTCTGTTCACACACACACACACACACACACACACACACACACACACACACACACACACACACACACACACACACACACACACACACACACACACACCTCACTCACAAAACCCCCGACCTTCCTTCTAATTGGGCTCAGGGTGAGGGGAAAGAATGGGCCGTGGTGGTGGAGAGGAGGGGAGGACAGAAGGCGTAAATGTGACCTTTGTTTCCAGATGGGGGGGGGGGTCCAGTAGGAAGGACTGGTTTCTTTGGGTCTGTTTTTCTCTGTTATTGGACGGTCCCTGATTGGCCCATCAGAAGAGGTAGAACTAAACTCAGAAAAGACATTAATGTTTCACAAATACACAACAATTCTCTCACATACAAAATGTGCTTTGCAAATACAAACACTATTAACAAATGAATGTGTTAAAAATGTGCCAAGCACAAAAAATATTTCCTACAAAACTTGATCACGACTTTTGGCAGCCTGTTGTCATGAGTACTTTATTGAGACCTCCACAACAGCAGGTGGAGCAATGGGATGTATTTACCAGTTTTACTCTCTGTTTCTTTTGTTCAGATACTCGACGCCTTTTCGTCACTATCTGTTATTTTATGTCGTCCACGCGTTCTCTTCTCCATGTTCTCCATGTTCTCCATGTTCTCCATGTTCTCCATGTTCTCCATGCTCGTGGGGCCTTGCGTGGCCTAGAAATCTGAGGAAGCCCTTGGGGAAGACATACGTCATGTGTGACGTCACCGAATTTGAAAATGGCCCTTTGTTTACTTCAGAATATTCTCTCCTCAGGGGATTAAAATCTGAATTGTTCTCTGTATTCCTCTGTGCTACAAATATGACCGTTAGTCCTACTGAATAAAAATATTGTGGTTACTTTCAAAATTCTTCACACACCTTGAGAAGGAAAATACTGAATACATTTAATATTTATCTTTAAAATCACTCAGAATGTCTGAAGACATTTTCTAGGGTCTGTTCACTGTTATAAAGGACATGTCTTAAATGCCTGGAAGAGCACTGGAACCAGAGAGCCTGATCCAAACCCTGTAGGTGGTCTTGTTAAAATGAGACACCGTCAGCATCCTAAGAAGCTGCTGAACATGTAGATCTATCATTTGTATGGATCAAGTTCAAAATGTCAACATGACAGCAGAGAGAAAACTGCTACTGTCTGCTTTCCTCCACTATTTTCAGCTCAAAGTTCAAATGGGAGCTGATGAGGCCCTGTTGCTCGGGGCCTCCCTGAGCCAGAAGTGTTTGTCTGTTAGCTTCCAAATTAGCATCACTAGAAGCGGCACAAATTTTACTACATTTTCATGTCAACATTATGGATGTGGAGTAAAAACTGAGGGAGTGAGAACAATTTAAAGAGAAGATTTTTAGACTCTCCTTCACTCTAATGATGGTATCAGCCGCTCATAAAAAACACCTGTTATAAAATCTGAAAAATTCCCCAAACCTAAACTGGGATTTCATGAAAACCAGTCTACATATCAAAATGTCTATTTAGTCCAGTAAAGTCCAGAGTCTGGAGACCAGTTTAAACTTTTAATCACGTCTCTATGTTACGGTATTGAGAAGCAACATGGCCTCAAAGAGGGGCGGGGCTGAGCTCTGTTCATTTCCTGGGTTTTTTTGCTTAGCGAATCGCTAACAAAAGATAGCATACCACATATTTTAATGTGTTTTTTGTTTGTGTTGGCAAAGCCTGTGGGTGAAAAAGTGTACGCTAATAATAATGTTACAAGTGTGTTTCTGTTTGTGCGCATCAGGCACACACAATTACACTGCTAGTCAAAAATAGCAGGCTTTGGTGTATGAGGTATAACAGTCATAAAATTTATCACAACTTGATTCATATCAACATGTATGAAGGGAAAATGGAAAACACACTTGTCTTTGTCTGCAGCCAGATACATAATATATATAAACATCTGTACCACACATTTACAAACTTTGTCACAACAACAGCAGCAAACAGCTTCTGACTGATTCCTCAGCCTCACTAATTCATTCATTCATTCATCCAGATATACTAATAATCTATTAATTACAGAGGTGAATAATTTACAATAAAATAACAATTTTAAGGTACATTTCTTTTATTCTACAATAATCCACTCAGTCTCCATATGCATCAGTCCGCCTAAATCACACAGGAAGGAAAGGTTATTATAGGTCATTTACCTTTCACTGTTCAACAAAGCAAGCAGCTTATTAAGGCTGAAAAGCTTTTCTTCAGGATGTTCAACTCATTCCTGCAGGAGATGTCACAGCAAAACTCTGAGAAGTCACAGACAAAAACAAAAATCAGGTAGTGACAGAAACTCTGCTGTAAGATGTTCAAATCTCACCGAACCAGAGAGAAACGACAGCGAACAGCGGAATCATCAAACGGCATGATGACGCCTCCATTATGTTCTGGTTCAGTCCCAACTTTATGGAAAAACACTTCTTTGTAAATGTGACAGTTTTGTGGGGTTTCACGGGCCTCACAGTGATTTTATAGACATATCTTGTTCTTTGATAATCCTCTGCTCAGCTTCCTGTATTCAGTGACCTCCATCTAACACCAAACAATAAGAAAACACGATTCAGAGAGGCTTTACTCTCCTCCTGCTCTCTCTGACTCCTCCTGCAGCCACAGAGCTTCTGTTTTATGAACCACGTTTCTGTGATTTTGGATTAATAGTCATTTTCTTAAAGAAACCTGAAACATATCAGCATCTCTAAATAATTTAGTCCCACATGAACATTTTGTGCAAAATCTTCCCACTGCCACCCCATCTGTTAGTTTGTAGAGGTCTTGGTTTTCTTTCTGGTACACGGCGCCACACATGCAACCAGAACACATTTTGTGCTACAGAACAGACACAGACAGACAGAATGCGAACCAAACAGAGACAGTAAAGCCAAGCAAACATGTCCAGAGGAGATCCATCTATGTAAAAACAAAGCATCATTCCAGAAGTTTTTTGTCCATCGGTTCTTTGCCATTGGTCCGTGAGTAAGGCTCAAAAGCAGAGGAGCTCAGGTAGCGGGCGGAGAGTTCCTGCAGGTTTCCAGCTAGTGAGCCAGCGATGGACAGTTGGTTGGAGGAGATGCGGGTGGCGACACCGCTGAGTAAAGTGGGCATGGGGAAGTTGAAGAGGCTGTGAGCTGCTGGTGAGCTCTGCAGGCCCGTCACTGTTCCTGAGCTGGTGACGGTGGGGAGGGGGGGGCTGCCGCCTGCCGTGCCGGTGCTGCCGCCACTGCTGCTGCTACTGCTGCCGTTGCTGCTGGCCATCCCCATGGAGGGAGGCCGCAGGGCAGAGCCGCAGTGGGGCAGGAGGCCCGGCAGGCCTGGAGGAGTCAGGAGACGACCCTGCTCCAGAAGTCTGAGGACGCTGCAGGTCGCTGCTGTTTCTGAAACCACTGAACGCAGCTCAGAGTCCTTCCCCTGGTCCTTCTTCTGCTTTGTACGACGGTTCTGGAACCAAACCTTCACCTGCAGAGGAACAGAGATGAGAGAAAGAGGTGGATGTTAAATGTCTGTAAATATACTGCCTGTTTGGGATGGAATGTATCTATTTAAATATTCAAAAGCAGGATTACTTATTAGGAAACTGATTCACAAGCTTCACTATGGTTGCTGTAAAAAGGCCTGTGAGTGTTTATCCAGAAGGAGCAGAGGTCCTGTTCAGACCTGGGATCAGACCTGAGGGAATTTTCTCCCTTTTGACATATCCTCATAAAATTATTTTAAATCATAAAAACAACGTAATACCAAATGTTGAATATCAAAAAATGTCCATCTGCTCATCTGTTAGATGAGCTTTTGTCCTTAATCAGTGTGAACAGAGACTATTTGACCCAAATCCCTGATGGATCATAGAAGCAGTGAAATATTGAACATATAATAAAATGACATCTTGTAATACGTGAGTAGAACATATGAGTAGAACATATCAGTAGAACATATATATGAGTAGAACATATGAGTAGAATATATATATGAGTAGAACATATATATGAGTAGAACATATGAGTAGAACATATGAGTAGAACATATATATAAGTAGAACATATATATGAGTAGAACATATATATGAGTAGAACATATGAGTAGAACATATATATGAGTAGAACATATATATGAGTAGAACATATGAGTAGAACATATGAGTAGAACATATGAGTAGAACATATATATAAGTAGAACATATATATGAGTAGAACATATGAGTAGAACATATATATGAGTAGAACATATGAGTCGAACATATGAGTCGAACATATGATTATAAGATATATATGAGTAGAACATATGAGTAGAACATATGAGTCGAACATATGAGGCGAACATATGAGTAGAACATATATATAAGTAGAACATATATATGAGTAGAACATATGAGTAGAACATATATATGAGTTGAACATATATATGAGTAGAACATATGAGTAGAACATATGAGTCGAACATATGAGTCGAACATATGAGGCGAACATATGAGTCGAACATATGATTAGAAGATATATATGAGTAGAACATATGATTAGAACATATGAGTCGAACATATGATTAGAAGATATATATGAGTAGAACATATGATTAGAACATATGAGTCGAACATATGAGTCGAACATATGAGTAGAACATATGAGGCGAACATATGAGTCGACATATGAGTCAAACATATGAGTCGAACATATGAGTCGAACATATGAGTAGAACATATGAGTCGAACATATGAGTCGAACATATGAGTAGAACATATGAGTCGAACATATGAGTCGAACATATGAGGAGAACATATGAGGCGAACATATGAGGAGAACATATGAGGCGAACATATGAGTCGACATATGAGTCGAACATATGACTCGAACATATGAGTCGAACATATGAGTAGAACATATGAGCAAAACATATGAGCCGAACATATGAGCCGAACATATGAGTCGAACATATGAGTCGAACATATGAGTCGAACAGATGAGTCGAACATATGAGTCGAACATATGAGGCGAACATATGAGTCGAACATATGAGTCGAACATATGAGGCGAACATATGAGTCGAACATATGAGTCGAACATATGAGGCGAACATATGAGTCGAACATATGAGTAGAACATATGAGTCGAACATATGAGTCAAATATATGAGTAGAACATATGAGTCGAACATATGAGTCGAACATATGATTAGAACATATATATGAGTAGAACATATGAGTCGAACATATGATTAGAAGATATATATGAGTAGAACATATGAGTAGAACATGAGTAGAACATATGAGTCGAACATATGAGTCGAAAATATATATGAGTCGAACATATGAGTAGAACATATGAGTCGAACATATGAGTAGAACATATGATTAGAAGATATATATGAGTAGAACATATATATGAGTCGAACATATGAGTAGAACATGAGTAGAACATATGATTAGAAGATATATATGAGTAGAACATATATATGAGTCGAACATATGAGTAGAACATGAGTAGAACATATGAGTCGAACATATGAGTCGAACATATGATTAGAAGATATATATGAGTAGAAGATATATATGAGTAGAACATATGAGTAGAACATATGAGTAGAACATATGAGTCGAACATATGAGTAGAACATATGAGTAGAACATATATATGAGTAGAACATATATATGAGTAGAACATATGAGTAGAACATATATATGAGTAGAACATATGAGTAGAACATATATATGAGTAGAACATATATATGAGTAGAACATATATATGAGTAGAACATATGAGTAGAACATATATATGAGTAGAACATATATATGAGTAGAACATATATATGAGTAGAACATATGAGTAGAACATATATATGAGTAGAACATATGAGTAGAACATATGAGTCGAACATATGAGTAGAACATATGAGTAGAACATATATATGAGTAGAACATATAAGTAGAACATATGAGTCGAACATATGAGTAGAACATATATATGAGTAGAACATATATATGAGTAGAACATATGAGTAGAACATATATATGAGTAGAACATATGAGTAGAAGCTTTCATCAAATGTTAGAGGGACTGATGTCATTTCATTGAATCATAACTTATATGAAGCTTCATGGTAATAAAACATAATATTCCTTCCAACACACCGGGGCCCAGATGACGGGTGTGTTGAGGCCCCCGTCAGCCTCCTGTAAGTCTCTGTGAGTCACATATGATCCTGATCCTGATCCTGGTCCTGGTCCTGATCCTGATCCAGATTCCACCAACATTCGGACCATTTCTGAGCCGTTTATTCATATTAATATTCATTGTGAAAACATGCATGATTAACATCCGACCTGAGGGATCTGATCACTAGAGATGTGAACCCCCCCAAGATGCATTTAGATCTGATCACTGAGACCACATTCTGAGATAGTCTAGACTGCTTTTTATTGTAGTGTGAATGTGTGACATTGAAGGACGGCCGATCAGCTGATGTCCTCTGAAACAACACACACCTCAACAACAGACAAACATATCACACACATTTCCATCTGGTTCATAAATGAAGTGTTCGACTTTCTTACGTTTATGAACACACCGTCATCTTCTACTGATTTCACCAGTCAACATGAAACCACTACACCTCAGACTCTCTTCAGACTCTCTTCCTACCACAAATGATAAATCATTGGCTCCTTCTAAAGTCAGCATTAAACGCAACACATGACGTTGTTTTCACGCAAAGTTCCTGCTTTAAAACTAGAAAAACTAGATGCCCCTGTGATGAAAAACTCAGTCTGTGCTGATGTGGATGGACCTCCTATCATCTGTGAACTAGAGCAGAAGGAATAAAAATAGCCAAAGTTCAAATGTGCCTAAAAATAAAAAAATAAAAAAATAAACAAATTGAATTATGAGATGCACACCCTCAGGGCCCCTTCAAAGACAATGTGAAATTTCAGTGAATTCTGTCCTGCAGTTTTTCAGGAGATGTGGGTCGACCTGCATACATTAAGGTTTTTCTGTCATTGTGTTAAAAACTGGAGATGCATCAAAAAGTCAGGAGTGAACAGAGCAGACCAGGTTTGATCACTAAACCCACCCAATCACTGCTACACTATAAGCAGCTCTGCACACACATTCATCAGTAGGACCAGGGTTAGAGCCACAGACAGAATAAAAAAATAAATTACAAGAAAAAAGTCATAATTAAGAAAAAGTCTAAATATTATGAGAGTAAAGTCGTAACAAGAAAAAATCATATTACTACATGAATACACAAAGTTATAATTATAGGCTACATATCAGAGGAATGTGGAGCATCTTGTCCAGCTATAATTTAGGATTTAAGGTTTGACTAATAAAGAAATGTTGGATCTTCAATCAGAAGCTCGTCTAAGAAACTGGGTCTGTTCTGAAGAAAGAACCAGACTCAGAAATCTCTTGTTCTGTGGAGGAGATGCTGGTAGTGTCTCATAATATCACTCCTTTATTCTCCTCTACTGAACGAGATGATAGTAACATTAAAACTTACTCAAAGACATTCATACATATACAAAAAGCTGCGTACGCTACAAAAGGTTCAAACATGAACCACATTTTAATAATCTTATTCTTTTTATTGCTTATTTGTGAGATGTTATTGATTAAAACATATAAATATACATTTTCAGTCATTTCTATCATTGATTATAAATTACGTAAATAAATTACATTTGCTACATGATATTCTGTCCCTCCTAGTTCTGAGAACTTTGTATTCATACTTACACTTTACTAAAGGATTGATTGTTTAACCCTTGTGTGGCGTTCATGTCTATGGGACGTTTGTAAACTTTCAAGTTCAAGATGAAGGTTCAAGATAAATGAGATTTTTTCCATCCACGAATTGATTATTAGTGATTTGATGTTTTATCATTAAAACAAATCTGACTTTTACTGACAAGTCTGATCTAGCAGAGCTTAATGACAAAAATAAACCATATATTCTGTTTATACTGCTTGCAGTTGACTTGTTGTTTACATGAAAGTATTTTTTTAAGTATTGTTTTAAAAACCCAGAATGTTGTTGGTCCACCAGACCTGTGAAAACTGTGTAAGAAAAACACGAACGCCAACGAGGATTCATTCAAAGACACCTGATGGTGAAAATAATAATAAGTTCCAGCCCTGATGAGGTCAGACCACAGCAGGAGATTAAAAATCTAAATTCCACCTGAAGTTTGCTCATGTTCAAACTGTGGCTTCAGTGATGGGTTCTTGACCACTGCTGGACTTCATGGTGCTGAACAGGTTTGGCTTCTATAAATACATAGAAGCTAAGAAATACTACATTTATATTTTATTGTCTGAAAATATAAAGATTTCCAAATATCTGCTTGGTTTGAATGAAAGACATTATTGATCCAACCAAAGGCTCAGCTGATTGATTAGTTTGAGTGCTTTCTTAGTAATATAATACATTAAATTATAGCGAGAACACAGTCATTCATTGGCTCAACAGATCAATTATTCTGGAATATTCACAGGAGCAGCAGAATATTTGAATAAAATAGTAGATGAATTTATAATAAATGTCTACAATATTATATTTTGAGTTGAAAGGTTACCTGTCACTCCGCCTTCACCAAATGTTTAAAGTCTCTCTCTTTTTTTAATCAATCAAATATTCATTATCAATAAGAATCTTACAGAAAAACTAAACACGAATCCACCGATCAGGACACGAGGAGGCAGCTTAGGAGCGTGCTGAGGACTCTCCTCTGCGTCCTACAGGTCGCTGTGAGTCACCTACGATCTCACAAGAGGAAGGACGAAGAAGAGGAGGGTCTCCAGATTCCAGCACAACCTGAACCACATTTCTACAGCAGGTAATCATAAAGATATGGACAGAAACATTATCCATTCATTATCAATACTATATATCTATTAGATATATACCGTACCTTACCTCATCACTTTCATATGGAACACAATGTAATGTACCAATCAGCAGCCCCCCTTCACCTATCCTCCTGTTGGTCCAATCACGCCTGGATATTTTGTCCTTCACTACAGTCAGTGGCTTAATTCTTCACTAGCGGTTAACAACCATCTCATGGCCAGAGAAGAAGCCCCGCCGCTAAACGCAGTATATTTCCTGTGTGCGACTGCTCACAAGGAACATCTTTGTCATCTTAAGAGGTTACATTTCCAGAGTAAAGAATAGTAAGGTGAAGCTGTGATGCTGGTAGCTCAGACAAAGATGATCAGACGTCTTCACAGCAAAGAAGCAGCGAGCGGCAGGAACAGAACGTTGATTTCGTCCCATTGTCATGAGGACAAGAAGCCGACACTGGAAGAGAATCCTGCAGCCTTTGTCCTGCCTAAATAGGGACCAAAGTGTATTTTCTATTTTACCTTTCTGTGAGCAAAATAACATCGGACAATTAATTAACTTGTTTTGGATTTGAATGTGGAAAAAATGGTCCCGATTGAATGAAAGGGAGAAATACAAAAAAAAAACATTTAAAAAGGCAAATAAGCAGACAAACTTTGCATAGCTGTTAATAAAAGGAGCGGAAAAAAGGAAGGAAGTTTTGTGAGAAAAGGTTGACCTTGAGCGGAGGTCTGCACTGAAAGCTGCAGCACATTAGCACCAAGCCGGTGGCGTCGTTAGCCGCTTTGCACGTTTAAAAAGACAAATAAACAGATGAATGAGAGTGAAAATAGAAAGCTTTGAAGCCAAGGGGTTCCCAAGTCACGGGTGACTCGCTTTGGAATCTGGTGTGAGAGCAGAAGCAGTTCACCCACAGCATGACCCCCGGCTGACCCCACACATGTGACATCTTTAATCTGAAGCTTTATCAACTGTAGACGTATTAAAAACACTAACCTTAAAGGTACAGACCATGATCTAAATGAGAACCATCAGTCAAAACACTGAATCAGTAGGTTTTTAATGATGCTGGTTAAAGATGTGTAAACAGGCCCAGCAGCTATGAAACACACAGAACTAACTTCCTCTCTGTAACCTTTACTTCTTTAAATAATATGGACGAAAAACGATTGTCGAAAACAGACTAAATTATCATCTGTGTCAGCGCTCACAAATGAAATGAAATTAATCACATTATACGGGTGAATTCACCTTTTCTCCGTGACAAAGGAAGTGGTGCTAACAGAGGCTGGTGGTGTGAGTCGACACAAAGGGCATTAAATTCACACTGAACATTATTTCACTTCAACAAACTAAGATTTTCCAGTTCTCTCTGAATGAATTGAGGATTATTTAGAGAGAGCGGTGCCTCCGTACCTGAGTTTCAGACAGATTGAGATGACGGGCCAGTTCTGTCCGCTCCCTCCCAACCACATACTGACACCTCTGAAACTCCATCTCCAGCCGGTAGAGCTGCTCCGCCGTGAAGGAGGTGCGGGTTCTTTTTGGCCGGTCCAGATCCAAACCCTTCGGCAGGATGATCTCTCGGATGGAGCCCTTAGCGTCTGCAACAATGAGCACTTTAAATGAAGCCCTGTTGTTTCTGTTGTTTGTCCATTATTCAGATGGACCCTCAACGTTACTGCATGTATTACAATTTATGAATCAAAAATCAAACCAAATATAGACATTATAAAAATGATATTTGTTTTAAATTATAATCAAGATGTTGTTGGAATAAGTCATCTTGGAACAAATATAAATGAAACAAGGCTTTTCATCAATATTGATCTGCAAAATTAACAAATGAGAAATAAATATTTTACATATAGAAATGATAAAGAACACATTCAGGATGGATACACACACACACACACACACACACACACACATCTTCAGTCACTATCAGCAGGCAAACCACAGTTCTTATTTTAATGGAGTTATAACTCTGCCTTTATTATCCTCAGGGCCTCAGCTACTCCTGTAAAATAAATGTGTTCTTCTAAACGGTCGTCACAGTTTCAGGTTGAAAAAATAATTAATTTTTCTTTATATTAACATTATAAACGGATCCCGCAGACCTGAACGCCACACAACAGTTAAAAAGGCAAAAGGTATAGATTGAAATGACAGAACAGATAAACACAATATATTCCTGCTTTTAAATTTATTATTATTATTATAATTATTATTATTATTATTATCATTATTATTATTATTATTATTGGTAGCACAGGAGTGGGAGTACTAAGAATTCATAATGATATTTATGAACTAAATGATTTACTTAAAGAATATCATCCTTTCATTTGAGGTTACAACATATTTTTTTAAATGATAAAAGTCTGAATTAAATTCAATAAATAGAAAAAATAACAATATAAAATTCTCATAGGTTTATATGTGTGACCTAATAAGATTCCATTTAGAATCTTGTAGAAATATGTTACGGTTCATTTTCATGTAATTTACCACAAAAGAAACAACAGCGCTTTAAAGCCCTATTAAATTAAACACAACATGTGCTTACATCTTATTAAAGCCAGAATTACATATAATAATAAAGGTGCTGCATCATTACTTTATTATCAACATACAAACAAATATTAAATCATTCATGTCTGGTAAAATATTTTAGTAGCGTATCTCTATTTTACGTGGTGTGGCTGCTTTGTCTCATTATGTCTCACATAATAATCCTGTTTTTAGTGAAGTTATATTTTAATGCTGTTTTCAGACTCTCAGTATTGACCCAACACTGCATAAAGAAAACGACTCTGACCTCAGAAACACAAT
Organism: Chaunax sp. Z400; assembly: GCA_037577475.1. Classification (NCBI taxonomy): domain Eukaryota; kingdom Metazoa; phylum Chordata; class Actinopteri; order Lophiiformes; family Chaunacidae; genus Chaunax; species Chaunax sp. Z400. Next base: position 4,227,292 of record CM075193.1, read on the forward strand.
TTACTGACATTAAATATGAGAAAACCAAACTCCTGTCACTTCCTTCTCCCGTCATCTCCTGTTAATTATAATATTTATCACAGATAACCTTTAATGCAGTAAATCGAATATTAATTATTGATTAAAAGCACATTTAAATTGACCCTTTTAGACATTTTGAGCAATTTAACATTTAAAATGAACATGATGTAGATTCTCATTCTAAGTAAGATGATCGGAGTATGACAGAAAAAAATTGCTTTTCCAGCACTGAAAAATAAACTTAGGCTTAAAATTAACATAAATAATCCTAAAATACTTTTTATCTGAAATAATTTACTTGCTCTAATAATTGTTCTTAAAATAAAAAATTCTAAATAAATAGACTATATAAATAAAAATTCAACAAACGATCATCATAATAATTTTTTTGTTTCTCTATTCATTTTAATGTTGGGTTAAAGCCTCAGACTGATGATACAGAGACTCAACTTTTCTCTCACATTCCTCATTTTAAATGTGTTCAGACCAAACCAGGAGTTCAGATGATTCTTCAGATTAATCTGATCTCCGAGGTAAAATCCCAACAAAACACCGCAGCCTTACCTCGGACCAGTATCCTCCGGCAGTAGTCCGGGTCTCCCGTGCTCCCCCTGTTCTTCTCGCAGTTGTCCACGGTCCCAGAGGGGGGAAAGGAGTCCTGCTGCTCCTTCAGGAAGCTTTTGGACAAGCTGCCCTGGGAGTCCTTGTCATCTTTCCCCGTCTTTAGTCCATTCTTCAGCCCCATCCCTTCTGTTTCTTGGTTGTACCTGACCTCCATGCTCAGTTTATCCTCTCGGACCTACAGCTTGTCCGCCTCTTTTTTCCCTTTGTTAGGTGGAAAAAAGGAGAACACAAAACGCACCGGATTGTCTGGACAGTGAGGGTTTTAGTTACAAATCAGCACCTTTCACCAGGACGGAGTCAGCTATCTAATGTTTGCTGGAATACTTCTGTCGCCCGACTGAGGAGCTCTATTATCACTGATCAAACACCCTACTCCAATGATCATGGACTTCTCACTGAAACTCAACAGTAACTCAATGCCCCCCTTTCCTCGCTACACAGACACCAGGCTCATAGATGATCTCCAAATAATCAGCCATGTAGGCGCACTCGCTGTTTCAATTGATTACGGTAATTTTGCTGCCTCCACATTTGCGTAGCCTCATGAATAAGCTAAATTGTTTGGGGAAATAGATCAAGTCTTGATAGAGGGGTTAGCTTGTCTTGTCCCCCTCAGTTTGCCGCTCTCAGCCCAGAGATTCAAGACAAATGATTGGTCTAGTCTCGCAGCCAAGCCCGCCTGAACCCCACATGAACGAATACAATCACAGGCATACGAGTCTTCCAGACCTGAAAAAAGTGCTTCATTCTTCCGTCCGCAGTTAGACTTTTTTCTCCCAGACTTTTCACGGCAGACCTGAGTGCAGCAGCATGTCAGCGAACTTTGATTCTGGTTTTTCCCTTCGGCTCTTTCTCGCCAATCAACGGAATTCTGCAATGTGCTGATCTCACCACTATGTTGCCGTCGCAAACTGAGAGAGAGCCAGAGAGGAGAACAAATCCACGTCAATCAGAATTTGTGAGCCGACAACTCATCGATCTGAGCTCTGCTTTAACAGGGATTTGTCGTCCTGTGTTCGTTAAAGAGCTACGCAGCGAGGTCCCGGCCACTAATGCCACATTCTTCACTTTTCAAATGGTCAAACCCCAGAAGCCATCTTCAGCTCTCATGATCTTAACCCACACATCTGAAAAAGACAAAAAAGGGAACAAAACTGGTCATTAGTGCTAAGGCTACCTACACCCTCTCTCCCCCTCACGCATACCTCTAGAATGGCCCCGACCTCGATCTACCACTCGTCTTCCAGCCCACTACCCATCCACCCAACCGCCAAGTCTTAGCTATTTTCATTGTCAGTGCAACAATATCTCTGAACACAGCAGTGGCCAGTAATCCAATAAGACCATTGATTAGGCCACAATGATTCAATTCAAACCTGTGGCCTAGTGCAAGGGGCATTCTCTTGGCCTTCTTGTCACCTTAGCTGGCCAAAAGCCCTCTTCAAGCTGACCCCCTCCCTGAGTGCCATTCATGCCTTTATGGGAAACAGACAGGAAAAGGAGTGAAAGATGGCAATTATCTAATTGGACTATTAACAAACAATTCTGTGAGTGTGGCTGCCCGGCAGCAGTCTAGGGGTGGCTTTAAGCGCTGCATGTTGGACTAACTTTATTCACTGAGTGTTTGGGGGCTGCTACTTAAAGTGGGGCTGGATCCATTGTTTGAGAAAGGTAAAAAGGTGGCTAAAAAGGGAGCGACTAAAAAGGACTGGGCTTTACAGGCTGTGGTGCAGAGCTGCAGCCTGGGAAACAGATTGAGGAAGCAGCAACACAATGGCTGAGGAGGAGAAAAGACCAATGTGTCCACTTTCTAGTTCCTCTGAAATATCACACACTCCACCCCACAATGTGCAAACTGCATGTGTGCTTTACAGCTGAATGTCATGACTTTTACAACACACCTGAATCCCCAGCGCTGTTTCCAGTGATGAGACTCAAACTATTTATGGAATTTCAATTGATAGTAAACTTTATTTGTACAACACCTTTCATACAAGAATCACAGCTCAAAGTGCTTTAAAACAAAGACTTTACATGCTCCAAGTGCTTCACATAAGAAGGACACAGACAATAAAAACATGGAATAATGTTAATTCGTAAAAGTCAGATAGCAATGCATAAAAGCAAGGATAAAAGGCCTGATGCGGAATAAAATCACATGAAAAAATAATACAAAATAAAATTAAGATAGCATACATAGAATGTATAAAATCAAGCAGTACACAAATGCAACGCAAGGCACAAATAGACTGTCAACGCTAGTTCAATGCTAAGAGTTAAGTTTTTAGCTTTCTTTTAAAAATATTAGTGAGCTGTCTTCCCAGATCTCTACAGGTATCATAGAGCTTCAGCTGACAGAAGCTACATCCCTGATTTTCTATTGGTAAACCAATAAATGATCCAACCCTACATCCATCTGTCACAACTTCTCAAGATATCTTGCGGGAAAACAAACAAACAAGGGTGATCACATGACTATTTGACTATTTTCCATCCTTCAGCTCTCATTGGTCGAGGTAACACAGACACAGACTTTGGGGAATCAGTCATGGCTTTGCTTGAACTGTGCAAGAACCTGACGACGGCCGACCACGTGAGGAATTCTTCCGACTGTCAGGCTACGATACATGATCAGGTCAAAAAGGGGCTCAGACCCTGGAGTCTATAGAAGCTGTACAGTCAAAGCAAACTGGAGGAATGGCTGTGTCTTATGTGCTTCTGCAATTGCTGTAACTTGGCTCTTTGTGGCCCCGATATAAGGACCCAGAGCTACTTGGCACTTTGTGGCAAAGCCTTTCGGCTCTCCGATACAAGACAGGGTGCTGTGGAGAGCACAGGCCTTGGAGAGCCTTGATGTCTGAGCGACAACACGGTAACTCAAGATGAATGGTTGCATTCAAAGCCCTGCTTTATGTTTACAAATGTGCCGATTATGTTCCACAGTAAGAGAGCAAGCTGTTCTTGAACCCTCTACATAAAGAGCTTGTTTCCATCTATGGCGGAGGGCTAGACTGGCAGCTGAGCTCAAAAATGGTTGAGCACTGTTGGTTTTCACTGCAGGAAAGAATTTTCATCCTGCTTTCCCCCCATTCGCTCAAAATCCTTGGTGCTTTATAAACATAAGTGTTTGTAGTTACTGACGGTGTTGTGAAAACAAAGTTTACAACCAATTAACCTTTATCAGAGCTGCTGGAGTTAAAACATTAGGTTTTAACTCTGAGCTGTTCTGACAACTGAGCTAATAATAGGATTAATAGTTGTGTGTCTGTGGTAGGAACCCTGTGTTCTCAGGCCAGGTCTATTGTTAATGGGTACTCAGCGCTGCAAGTCTCACATTTGCTGTCCTTCTAGTGCGAATACATCAAATAAATCGGTCCACAACAAAGGCTCCATGTCCTCCTGTTTGTCATATTTGCTAAGAGCAGCAACAGTAAACTGGCTGTAATCAGAAGTGAAAATACTGTATCTATTTTCAACCTAACAACCTACTTTTTTAAAGATTGTGATTTGGATAATCTTACATCAGTAGAAACAGTGTTTGAGTATGTGTTGAGTTTTTAAGGACAAACTGAAGGAATATTTTAACTCCCATTTTCTTTTCTTTCTAAAACAACATCCATCCTTTGATGGGCAGCGGTCACGTATATTATCAACATTTGGGTAGATCTCACCAAGTGTTGCCTTGAAAAGCTGGGTAAAGTGTAGGACTTTAATTTGAGTCCAAGGTGTGAGTACATATGCTGCAACATCTTGTTTTGATCACGATTCAGCTTCCCAAGATAAGTTTCTTTTAAAAGAGCATGCAAGTAATGTGGAAAATGGAAAAGATGGGAATCAGAGATGAAAAAAGTACCTGAAAATGTCCAAAAAAAGGGTCATTTCCAGAAAGGGCATGCTTGTCTGTCAGGGTTTAAAAGCTAGATAAAACTAGAAAGTGCTAGAAAGTGTGCTGGAAAGTATAGTTTATCACAGTGGAGCTAGCATATGATTGCTTAATGGTGGGGCCAGAGCACACAGGGTTTGAAAAGTGAAGAGAAGTGAAGTGGGTTGGATGCCGAGACGGTGACAGAAGTAGAGATGAGCGTATTAGAGCTGGAAGTGATGTTGATCGACTCTATTTGGCTTCCAACAGACACCAGTTATTCTGGGTCACATGCATCCAAAATGTACATTTCTGTGAATTAGAAGTATCCAGTAGCAATACAAAACACAGTAGGGCTAACCCACCGACAGAAGCCACTGAAATAAATAGAACAGAAATAAAGAAAATAAAGAAATAATCAATGTTCATTTTTGCACATTTCATTTTCTCTACCAGTGATAAGAAGTAACTTATTCCATCAGCAGAGAGGTGAAGAAGAAGAAGTCACTCCAGAGAGCAGGTTACATTAACTGTTGAGATTTGTTGGAAGGTAGACCAGAGGCATTGACAGGGAAGTAAAGTTATTCCAGAATAGAGATCATCCCTGTGGTGCTTACCGCAGGATCTGTCACATAGAGTAAAAGATCATCAGCATATCGGGATACCCTCTATCCATTTCCTTTGAGCTTCTGGGATCTAAGGGCATTTTCTCAATTTTTACATTTCTTCTAAACCTTTTAGGAACTTACAAACAACATCCTACCCCAGTTTTCTTTTTACATCAAAATGTGCAGCACAATCTCAGCCTTCCATAAGATGAAGAAAAAGGGAAATTTATAAAGAGATAATGTGGCCCAAATGCTGAAAAGTTGAATTCTGGTTTTAGAAATTATTCAAATCTCTTGTGAAAGCACAGCTTTACTCATACGGATGAATTGTTTTGGTGCTTGACATGTTCAACAACGTGTCACAGAAGCAGTGGAATATCTGAGTAAAACAGATGAATATATAATAATGTCTAAAAGAACATTTTGTAAAATAAATCTGTGAGTAGAAGTGCTGTGTCTGCTGTCACCAAATGTCAGAGGTACTGAAATAAAATCAGACTGATTGATTTCATATTAAGTTTTGCAAATATAAAATGAGAATAATTTTTTTAAATCACTCAAATATTTATTATACATACAAATCCTGCAAAAAACCCAAAATAAACAAATCCAGTAAACTACACAGGAGGAGGCAGGTGAGGAGTGGGTGGAGCTCTATTCTTGGCATCCTATAGGTTACTATGAGTGACCTATAATCTTGTGAGTAGGTACTCGTATTCCAGCAATATTTAATCTACATTTCTACATTAATTTATCACAGACATGTCCATAAAAACATGCAGAATGTGCCGGTGGGTCCATAAACCCCAGACGGTTCATGTCTGAAGTGAAACTGAACGAGGAGGAGGAAAAACCCTGACAGCAGGAAATATGTAGACCATTTGTTTTTGGTGCAGATGTTTGCTTCAGTATAGACAACAAATCCACTGTGGGACTAAATATCCTCTCCCCATCTGAAGAGATGACACTGTTAAAAAAGCTGGCCTATATATCTGATCTATAGTGAGGAACAGTTTCCAATACCTTTGCCAATATTTTCACATCATCTTGGATATTGGACGTTAAGAGCTGCAGTTTGTGGGTCTTTATCTTTTTTAGGTAATAAAGAGCCTGGTAAAGTCGTCAGAAAGGAACCACACTCTAAAGACACAATGAAAAGAAGTGAAGAGGCCAAATTTCCATAGACTTTCTTAACATTCTGTAGGGGAACATCTGGGACACATGATTTACTGCTTTGTGTAGCTTTAATGGCTTCTAGATCTATTGAACACGTTTTGACTGATTGGATCCCCAGATTATGAAAAAGTCTGTGTGTTTGGTTTCTACCAGCTCTGAGTAGAAATATAGAAAACCTGCTTTTTGCTTTACTCATTCTGGTTCAATAAAAACAAACATGTGCTGTTTTTCAGTAGGTGTCTTTTTAAATACTCTGGGGCCAGGAACAAGTTCCTAACATTCTGATCTAGATCCTGATCATGTTCCAAATGCAGGGAATTTTGAAAATTGTCTCCAACATTGCGATATGAGGCATTTTTGTAAATATATTAAAAAGTAACATTCCAGTCATAATAAAAAAAATCAATCTAGGGGAATCTTTTATGTTTTATATCTGTATGTAATCTGAAGCAAATCCAGATCATAATCAGGACATCTGAAATAAACTCCCAGACATGAGTCATAGGCCGTTTTTAACATATTCCCTAATCTCACAAAAACTACTGGACTGGTTTCCACTGAAAGTTTCGTGGGCCACTGGTGAAACAGATGCGACGGTTTGTTTGGCCTCGGTGGAGGTGAGCCGTCTGCTGGGGACTGTTCTAGTTCACTTTGTTGCTACCTCATTAAGCAATGCTTTAAGAGGCTAAAGGAGCTAAAGTGGGCTGGTGTTCTGGCACTTTTGATAAATAAATAAGATAAATAAGGTAAGATAAATAAATAATAAGTGTAGGATCCAACTGCGTTGTTGGCATAATAAAAAAAGTTAAACTAGTCCTGATAATGTAAAGTACATCAGAGGTAACTCTCATTCACCCTGGTTGTGTTCTTGCTCTTGTCTTTTTAAATGCATATAATCATTTAATGATTTTTTGCTACAAATAGTTAGGGCATGAATTCATTACATCACAGATGTTCCCTTGCCCCGGCCAATCCCCCTGTAACCCTCAAATACTTCTCTGTTGACATTTTCCAGGTTTAATTCTTGTAACAGAAGCGTTTAGAATATTTAGGTTTCCTGTACAAAGTGATTGGAATTCATTAAAACCACAGAAATTGATCTAGTCTCATTATTATGACATGAAATGAAGACATTTTATGAAGGTAGATCAAAAATCACTGATGAATGTATTTCAGTGTGATTGTCCCCCTTTGCTGCTGATAATGAGACATTTAATGGGACATAGCAGACAGACTGAAACCGCTGTTTGATTTTCTTTACGTTCTCTGTGAGGAGTCTTAGATAACACTCTTTTGTCCTGCCGACAGCGCATTGCTGTCGTAATTGTCACAGGTGTAATTTGAGGCGCTCCTTTGTGTTCCTGCAACAGTTACGTCCCTGTTGGCAGCCGTGGTGAGCGAGGAGAAGAAAGCATGAGCAGAACAACGGAAAGCATCATAAAAGCTCGGAAAATAAATCACATCTTTTTCTCTCGCCTTTCAGCCATCAGAACACAGATGGATTTTTTTTTATGAGGGAGATCTTTTGGGAGTGTTTGGAAACACGGAAGGTTGACTGTAAAGCTGTGTTTAACCTCATCTTAACTGTACTGCTGGTGGAGAATTAGAGCAGTTTGTTCCTGCTGGGAGCTGCAGCAATTAAGAACGGCAGCCTGTTAGGTTCTATGTGTTGGCATCGGGGGCCTCACTGTCCATTTATACACTCTCTGAAAGGATAGAGTAGAAGTCAAAGACCTCATGCTTATTACAGCTATGGAAAACCATAAAAAAACAAACACAAACTGTTATTAGGATAGATGTCATCACCTGTTTTTTCTAACTGTCAAAAATCCATCGGCTCATATCTGAGGACATAAATCTGATAAATGAATCAAAAATAAAAGTTTAAATGTTTCATGAATAAATATTTCAACTTTTTAAAAGAAAAAGCAAAAAAACAAAACAGCGAGTTTATAACCTCCTTCATTAACCCTCTGAGGACATGTTTCTATTAATATCTATGTGATAATATCTATGTGTTAATATCTATGTGATAATATCTATGTGATAATATCTATGTGATAATATCTATGTGTTAATATCTAGGTGTTAATATCTATGATAATATCTATGTGTTAATATCTATGTGTTAATATCTATGTGATAATATCTATGATAATATCTATGTGATAATATCTGTGATAATATCTATGTGATAATATCTATGTGATAATATCTGTGTTAATATCTATGTTAATATCTATGTGATAATATCTATGTGATAATATCTATGATAATATCTATGTGATAATATCTATGTGTTAATATCTATGTGATAATATCTATGTGATAATATCTATGATAATATCTATGCGATAATATCTATGTGATAATATCTATGTGTTAATATATGTGATAATATCTGTGTGTTAATATCTACATGATAATAGCTGTGTGTTAATATCTATATGTTAATATCTATGTGATAATATCTATGTGATAATATCTATGTGTTAATATATGTGATAATATCTATGTGTTAATATCTATGTGATAATATCTATGTGATAATATCTATGTGTTAATATCTATGTGTTAATATCTATGTGATATCTGTGTGATAATATCTATGTGATAATATCTATGTGTTAATATCTATGATAATATCTATGTGTTAATATCTATGTGTTAATATCTATGTGATAATATCTATGATAATATCTATGTGATAATATCTGTGATAATATCTATGTGATAATATCTATGTGATAATATCTGTGTTAATATCTATGTTAATATCTATGTGATAATATCTATGTGATAATATCTATGATAATATCTATGTGATAATATCTATGTGATAATATCTATGTGTTAATATCTATGTGATAATATCTATGTGATAATATCTATGATAATATCTATGTGATAATATCTATGTGTTAATATCTATGTGATAATATCTATGATAATATCTATGTGATAATATCTATGTGTTAATATCTGTGATAATATCTATGATAATATCTATGTGATAATATCTATGTGTTTATATCTATGTGAAAATATCTATGTGTTAATATTTATGTGAAAATATCTATGTGATAATATCTATGTGAAATATCTATGTGATAATATCTATGTGTTAATATCTATGTGTTAATATCTATGTGTTAATATCTATGTGAAAATATCTTTGTGATAATATCTATGTCATAATATCTATGTGTTAATATCTATGTGGTAATATCTATGATAATATCTATGTGATAATATCTATGATAATATCTATGTGATAATATCTATGTCATAATATCTATGTGTTAATATCTATGTGATAATATCTATGAAAATATCTATGTGATATCTATGTGATAATATCTATGTGTTATATCTATGTGATAATATCTATGTGATAATATCTATGTGATAATATCTATGATAATATCTATGTGTTAATATCTATGTGATAATATCTATGTGTTAATATCTATGTGTTTATATCTATGTGTTTATATCTATGTGTTAATTTCTATATGAAAATATCTATGTGATAATATCTATGTGTTAATATCTATGTGTTAATATCTATGTGAAAATATCTATGTGTTAATATCTATGTGAAAATATCTATGTGATAATATCTATGTGTTAATATCTATGTGAAAATATCTATGTGATAATATCTATGTGATAATATCTATGTGAAAATATCTATGTGATAATATCTATGTGAAAATATCTATGTGATAATATCTATGTGTTAATATCTATGTGATAATATCTATGTGATAATATCTATGTGAAAATATCTATGTGATAATATCTATGTGTTAATATCTATGTGTTAATATCTATGTGATAATATCTATGTGAAAATATCCTATGTGTTAATATCTATGTGATAATATCTATGTGATAATATCTATGTCATAATATCGATGTGTTAATATTTATGTGTTAATATCTATGATAATAGCTATGTTTTAATATCTATGTTTTAATATCTATGTGATAATATCTATGATAATATCTATGTGATAATATCTATGTCATAATATCTATGATAATATCTATGTGATAATATCTATGTGTTAATATCTATGTGATAATATCTATGATAATATCTATGTGATAATATCTATGATAATATCTATGTGATAATATCCTCATGACATCAGTCATGTTTACATGAGACCAGCAGAAACGACCAGCTCTCTATTTTCCTGCAGACGTTCATCTGTCATCTGTCCCAACACAAAAAGCGAGCAGCGACACACAAGTAATAAATATCTGGATGAATACATGAGGCACAGTTTGTGTCTCTGAAAAGTGTTTTTCCAGATGGTTTCATCAGTCGGCAGGACTTTTAACAACGACCTTTACGTCTGGGATCAGATCAGAGAAGCCTCACAGTCACATGAAAAGGAATCATGACTGAAGACGACGTCACAGCTGACTTTGACTAAGAATGAAAAGAGATATCACTTTAATAATCCTTTACTGCCTCAAAGTGTTCCCACATTCTGCTCCATCCTGAACAAAGAGAAGAGATTCAGGGTGATAATGTCTGCTCCAATCAAAACATCCTTTTCATTTCACGGCCTTCATTTAAAACATGTCCTTGGAGCTTCGTTAACTTTCTACATTAAAATCAGAGTTTGTCTCTTTGCCTCCATTAGAATAAATTAAGTAAATACATGTTTAATTCAGAGCTTTTGATATTCACCGTGCTTATGTCCATACATCCTGTGTAGAAAAGCACAACATTCAAACTACAGCTGAAACTATTAGCTGATGCAATTTTAATAGTTGAGTAATCATGAAAATCAATTTTAAAGCAAAAAAATATGTTTTGGTTTGGTTTTAGCTTCTCTTTATCTTCTTTATTTCATGGTAAACTGAACAAACTGGATTTTGGTTGGGCAGCACAATTAATTAGAAGAGACCAGCAGATATTTCTCAAATTTTTGAAGATTTATAGTCGAATTTATAGATTAGAAAGGCGATCAATACAAAACATAACTCTGCCAAGGTCTCAACAGTCACCATTAAATCAAACCCTCTTCCAAATTCTAATTATCAGACTAACCCAGGAAGTTTCATTAAAATTCATCAAGTCGTTTATGAATAATTGATAAAAATGCTGTTAAAAAAAGCCATATCTTAGATTCTGTGAAAGTGAAAAAAAGTCATGGATCCATTTGTCAGATCCAGATCTATGGTTTCTTCCATGTCCTGAAGCCTTAACGGGGTTCGCCTGCCTCAGGACCAAACCCTGAGTTTAGTTAAGTAGTTTCTGTTTAATCCTGTTAGCAGAAAAACAAACCAACAAACAAATGCAGGTGAAAACATGACCTCATCAGAGGAGATAATAAATACATAATTAATATAAATAAGCTGTGGCTCAAAGTAAAACATAATTAATTCAAATCCATTGAACCATCATAAGACGATTGTGTCATTTAATATCTGTATGAATCTAAAGACTTAATGACTGGCAGCAGACAGGAAATGATGTATGTATGTTTACATATGAGATGGAGGAGGATAGTTTTCTCATCAAACAATGTTAAGATGGAGACGTCGATATGACGACATTTTACAGCATCACAGCTCATTTTCTCCTCTAATACGAATCATCATCATCATCATCATCATCATCATCATCACATCAGACACCAAATAATCCACATTATCCATTTCATTCATTCACTCAAAGCCTTCTCCAAACAGCCTGGATGTAAATCTGACAATTATTATTTCATTATATTTTACGATATACTGACTGAAATGTTTTCTTGTTTAAGATGTTTAGCCTGAAGAAAATATGACAATATCAGATCACTAAAACCAAATTATCCCAATACTGAGGACATGAAACCCTGACAGACTTAAATGCATAACGGTTTTTAAAACCACCTCAGTTTTAATATTTATGAACCTGAAACAAAAAGCTGGAACTTAGTTCATATACATATGTTGTCACAGGATTCTGACATCCCATAATGAAAAGGCCAATTCATTTCTAAACTGTAACACTGGAATACATTATAGGAACAGGTTTGCATTTCCAGGGACCATTAAATAGTCTGAGGGCCACAGACTCAGATCTCTCGACAGGTATTTTGATGTTTATTAGGTGACATGTGAATATTAAGCCTTTAGGGCCCTCATGTGGCTTTGGGAGGTAATGCATCCTCAGGGAACATCAAGAAGAGCAGTCCAGTAAACCTTCAGACAGAGAACTGGGTTTAATTAACAGGTGGTGTTAAATGATTGTTTTAATGAAGCCTGGACCTCGTTTTTGTACTTTACAGGAGTCACCATATATATTTACAGGAGTCACCATATATATTTACAGGAGTCACCATATATATTTACAGGAGTCATCATATGTGTTTACAGGAGTCACCATATGTGTTTACAGGAGTCACCATATGTGTTTACAGGAGTCATCATATGTGTTTACAGGAGTCACCATATGTGTTTATAGGAGTCACCATATATATTTACAGGAGTCACCATATGTGTTTACAGGAGTCATCATATGTGTTTACAGGAGTCACCATATGTGTTTACAGGAGTCACCATATATATTTACAGGAGTCATCATATATATTTACAGGAGTCATCATATGTGTTTACAGGAGTCATCATATGTGTTTACAGGAGTCATCATATGTGTTTACAGGAGTCACCATATATATTTAAAGGAGTCACCATATGTGTTTACAGGAGTCACCATATATGTTTACAGGAGTCACCATATGTGTTTACAGGAGTCACCATATATGTTTACAGGAGTCATCATATGTGTTTACAGGAGTCACCATATATGTTTACAGGAGTCACCATATATGTTTACAGGAGTCACCATATGTGTTTACAGGAGTCATCATATGTGTTTACAGGAGTCACCATATATGTTTACAGGAGTCACCATATGTGTTTACAGGAGTCATCATATGTGTTTACAGGAGTCACCATATATATTTAAAGGAGTCACCATATATGTTTACAGGAGTCACCATATATATTTACAGGAGTCATCATATGTGTTTACAGGAGTCACCATATATATTTACAGGAGTCATCATATGTGTTTACAGGAGTCATCATATGTGTTTACAGGAGTCATCATATGTGTTTACAGGAGTCACCATATATGTTTACAGGAGTCACCATATATGTTTACAGGAGTCACCATATGTGTTTACAGGAGTCATCATATGTGTTTACAGGAGTCACCATATATATTTAAAGGAGTCACCATATATGTTTACAGGAGTCACCATATGTGTTTACAGGATATATGTTGTAGCACCAGCATTATTTCAAAGGGGGGTGCTGTTCTTAACCCTTAACCCTTAACCTGGACTACGAATGAAATAGTTGGTATATCAGGAAAGAGGTGGACTAAATAAAATGTAAATAACTGACAAAAGGACCAAAGAAGGAAGCAACAGGTCAGTGTAGTGTCTCATAGCCCTGATCCAAAGAAGAAGAAACACCAGCAACAGGTGTCTGTTATGTTGTTGTGACTACTACAGTACTACTACTACAGTACTACTACTACTACTACTACAGTACCACTACTACAGTACTACTACTACTACTACTACTACAGTACCACTACTACAGTACTACTACTACTACTACAGTACTACTACTACTACTGCTACTACAGTACTACTACTACAGTACTACCACTACAGTACTACTGCTACAGTACTACTACTACAGTACTACTACCACTACTACAGTACTACTACAGTATTACTACAGTACTACTACTACAGTACTACTACTACTGCTACTACAGTACTACTACTACAGTACTACCACTACAGTACTACTACTACAGTACTACTACTACAGTACTACTACTACTACTACAGTACTACTACTACTACTGCTACTACAGTACTACTACTACAGTACTACTACTACAGTACTACTACCACTACTACAGTACTACTACTACTACTACTACAGTACTACTACTACTACTACTACTACTACTGCTACTACAGTACTACTACTACAGTACTACCACTACAGTACTACTACTACTACTACAGTACTACTACCACTACTACAGTACTACGACTATAGTACTACTACTACTACTACAGTACTACTACTACTACTGCTATTACAGTACTACTACTACAGTACTACCACTACAGTACTACTACTACAGTACTACCACTACAGTACTACTACTACAGTACTACTACCAATACTACAGTACTACTACTACAATACTACTGCTACAGTACTACTACCACTACTACAGTACTACTACTACTGCTACTACAGTACTACCACTACAATACTACCACTACAGTACTACTACTATAGTACTACTACCACTACTACAGTACTACTACTACTATAGTACTACTACTACTACTGCTACTACAGTACTACTACTACTACTACTACTACTACTACTACTACTACAGTACTACTACTACAGTACTAATACTACTCCATGTCAGTTTTCCCTTTAGACAGTATGAATTTCTCACAGTCTGGTCCTGAAAAGCGGAGACCTAGCAGCCCGTTGGACTGTGGCGCCTTTTTAGCGCCTCTCTGGTCTGTATAAAAGTGATGAAGGTGGAGTTTGAGAGTCATCGTTGTCGTTTTCTGAGTCGGTAACAGAGGTAACAACAGTAACCAAATCAATGCCTGTATGAAAGGAAGCAGATGGCGAGGCGGGAGGAGAGAACAACCAGCTCGTTAATGTCGTCGTCAGTTAGCAGCTAAGTCAAAGAAGAAGAAATTAACTGAAAATGTCTTCAGATTGGGTAGACAAGGAGGGGTCTGCAACTTCTGTGACGTCAAAGCCGAGGATGAGATCATCCACCACGGAACAGAGTCGGTTAATTGTTCTTGCGTTGTTATTCCGATGTAAAATGCCGAGCGTATCGAGTCATGTGGCGGGTCATGGTCATATGGTACCACACTGTGAATGTGATCTAGATCCATACTAGTGTTCTTCTCAGGGGATTTAAAACACACTGCTGGTGTTGATTTGTACATTGGGTAGTTCACAGGACTTCAGTGGGGTTTAGGTCGGGCCTCACAGATGGCAGGTCCTGAACTGTGACATCCTTCTCCTCCAGAAACTGGGAGCCACTGGTCTCTGCGGCTGTAGGCCAGAACCCATGTCTGAGGTACAGCAAGCGGATATATCGATCCTGATACTGGGCCGTCACACGTGGCATACAGGTTTAGTCAGGGGTGACTAAACCTGTATGATGAGAACTGTTACAGCACTGTTACATACAGAGGTACAACCACATTTAAAATAGAGGACAGGTTTTCTAAAGTGACCCTAACCCTGTTTTTAAATCTCTTGAGTGTATGTATGATTTGTACGTCGACGTTTCTGTTGACACTGTTTTTTGGGCCAGGAGGACCCAGCAGAGATGTTTTGGGTGTTTTGCTAATAAATTAATGATTTTGAATATGATGAGCGACTCAGCGGAGGATATCGTAACTTTACTTCTGCTTGTAAAATATTTGAGTAGCTTATGGAAATGATGGATCATTGCCTCTCATTTGGTTTTTTGCATAGGAAAATTAACGTATCGTTTAAATGTCTTGCCTCAACAACCTTTAATTCAGTCACCTCCTCATCAGGACTGAACAACACTTTCCTCCCAACTCTTGGTGAACGTGTTCGTAGTATTCCTCATGGCGTCTGTGAGTAAAAACTATATATATATATATGTATGTACTGTAGGTACATACATACATACATATGTACATACATACATACGTATATATGTATGTACGTATGTATGTATGTATGTACATACAAGCATATATGTATGCATGCATACATATATGCAAGCATATGTCACAAACTATACAATCATATATGTATAAACCATATTTCATAGCTGTTAAGCTCATTTAATTTTGCCTGCTTTCCATTGTGGTCATCTTTTTTTTCTGGATATGTACGATACATTTGTTGGGAAATGTTTTGCTGAGGTCAGGGGGAGGGGGGGTATGTCTTCTTCAGATGACGCTTTTTTAAATATAAAATGTGAAATTATTCCTTCGCAGGGTCGGGGTGGGGCAGGAGCCTGTCCCAGCTGACATATAGGGAGAGGTGGGGTACACCCAGACACCTATGTCTCATGTTTTGGGACTGTGGGAGGAACCACAGGTCCCCAAGTGGGGACTGATGCTAATGCTAATTAGTCTGATGCTAATGTTCTCTTTTAGGTCATGATTTCAGACACTTTGCATCATATCCTACATTTAAATTTGTAAGTGAAATATGACATTAATGAACGTTTAACTTGTACTCATTGTGACGTCAAAATTAAATTGTAAAAATAAAAGTGTTTCTCAGATATGAAACGAACAGAAATAACTTCTGTCTTTCTCCAGTGACACAAAGTATTTCATGCTTGTCGTATGAATTATCTTATTATCTTATTATCGTACTATATGCAGCTTTAGTAGGCATGATCACATTACATGACAGACCTACTAAAATGCTGGTGGGTTCACTGATTCCAGCTCACTACATGCAAATCAGAAAAGTAGTCTAACCAGTTATGATGTAACAAACACCCCACAGCAAGTGGGACACGGCTCAGTAGATGAGCTGATTCCACCCAGAAAACATGCTTTGCTCTGTCCCACAGAGAAACGCTGTGACCTTCTGGGTCCTGGATGTCACCATACTGAGAGCAGAAAACATCCTCTACACAGATTATAGTAAGTACAAGTACTAGATTACATACATACTTTATCTTCATCTGCAGGTACAGCTTTTCTCCTTTTCACAAACCTCCACCTCCATTAGAGGAGCACTGGTTCGCCTCTCGTCTTTGATTCTGCCAGCTCTGCTGATTTCTGCTTGCCTGTTTGTTTTATTTGTGCTCGTTTGTTTGTTTGTTGTTTGTTTAATTGGTTGTCAGCTGAATTTCTCATAAAGTCTGGGGGGGGGGGGTACAAATCCATTAAAGTTTGGAGTGAATCCAGATTATTTTTTAAAAAGATTCACAGGAAAAGAAGCATAAACTCTCTTTAATGTTATGGATTTAAATCCAGAAGAAATCATAGATTTTATTTGTAGTTGATTTTTGCATGAATTATTTTTTTCATTACACAAAACTTAACAAAACTTAACATTTTCTGATGTAAATTGGCAGAAACTTTGTTTGAGACTGAGAGAGAAACAATGTTTTCTTATGATAATGTTTCTAATAATTATTATTATTAGTGATAATTTTCTAATAATAATAATTCTTTAATTTGTTTAGAGAACTTGGATCCATTAATCCGGCCATACAGGCAGACATTTTTCTTTTCTCTTCAGCAGTAAAAACTTACAGACTTATAAAACTTATAATATGTAACTTAATTTATGGACGTCTATGGTTTGATTTCTTTGCATGTGTGGATTGCATGGGTTGTTACCAACATCTGGTGAAAATTTCATGTCAACAGCACCTTTAGAAATATATTTACTGAGAAAAATGGTGACGTGTTCAATACTTATTTTACCCGCTGTATATGTAAAAACTCAGATTGTTAACGTTACACTGGATCAGTGAGGTTATTTCCATCTAGAGCTTTTGCCTGATTGGAGCTGTTCTTCCATTTACTGGTATTACTTGCAGCCCAACTGGCTGCTGCTTTTTGGTGGACTTTTATCTCCAGGTTTTGCAGATAAAGACCTGTATTTCCTACTGTTCCACTTTAACAGAATGCCTTTTGCTTATGTCATCGTTCCCTGAGTGTCAAAGCCCCTAAAAACAAGTCTGGAATATTTCTATACATTCATGAATAAATAAGCTAAACTTTAAATTAAACTGAATGACAGGAGAAAAACATTTATTGAGCTCATTCATCAGCTCATATAATGGACATATGAGTTACTGGAAGGGGAAATCCTTCATAAACCATGTTTGTCATATTGACTAATGAATGGATCCTGTCTGTCCTTTTCCTGTTTCCACACAGTGTCTGAAGCAGACTGCTATGTTACCGTTTCTCTTCCCTCCCAATCTTCAAAAGTCTGCACGACAAAAGTTGTGGCAAACAGCAAAAACCCAGAATGGAATGAAACTTTTACTTTCATCATCAATGATGACGAAGTCAAGGTGAGATGGCTGAGCAGGTAAACTATTCAAAATAAAAAAGTTTTTGCTTTTTTTTGTGCTTTTTTTTTTTGCTCTGTTCTACATACATGTAAAATGAAATTACATGTGCAGTATGAACACAAACTGATCTATCTCCTCGTGTTCAACCAACACGCGTCGCTATCTTGAGGCAGCAGGAAGTGATGGTGCCATTGACCAATCAATGACCAATAAAAACCTGGTGTAAAGTTAAAGGCACAGTGCTTTTCTTGTGAGATAATAGACTCCTCCATATATGCCATTTCACAGCACTAGTGATGCACAAATCATCTCTGACATTATCACATTTTCATCCACCTGAGCCAATGCTTATCTCTGATTTGAGACTCCACCCTCACCCTCTGGGCTAAGATTCCTCAGGAACGCTGCCAGGAGCTGGTGTCTGGATCTGCATCAGGTTTGCAGCAGGTCATAGCAGCTAAAGGGTCTACAGAGAACTAGAGACACTGGTCATTAAGGATCATTTAGAGACTGAGGAGTCAGGAAAAAAACACTTTAATATCTGTTTATTGATCTATTTACTATTGATCTATTACTGATCAATAGTAGATATAATTATAATAATAAATTATAATAATAATTTAGCTTCCAGCCGTATTAATAGTTCCTCAGTTGTTTAAAGCCATACCGCTCTGTAAAGACTGTGTTCTACTTCCAGAGTACTCTGGAGATGTGCCTGTATGATGAAGACCCCTTCAAGAGTGACGACCTGATCTCCACCATTATGTTTGACATCAGCGGCTTGACTGCAGGGAAAAAGGAAACCAAGGAGTTCATCATAGACCCTGAGGTAAAGAACATCAATACGTCCACAGCTCCTCTATAGATAATGCAATTATTAACTATTTATTCAATTTAAATGAATCATTTAATATATCAGTAAGTCTGTTATCTCTTGTCTATGTTGTTTTTACTGTGAGAAAATGTTTTTTTTTCACAATTTTTCATAATATTTTGCAGACTAAACATCAAACATTAATTAATCAATAATGCAAATAATCATTTGTTGCAAACCTTTTACTTAAATGAAGAGAGAAATAATGTACTCTATGGTTGGCACCGATATATATCATTTCACCTTTTAGCTCTCGAGCCACTACTTTTTACCTCAGAATGTCTTTATGATAGGTTTGACTATTATGGCCTTTCATATGTTGAAAAGGATCCACAAACGTGTTTGGAGCTGTGGTGGAGATGGTGTAATGATAGGTTTGGTGCTTGTTTAAACAGGGTGAATCCAGTATAGCACAACTGGTTTTATTACCCCAGTTGACAGTGTTACTGGAGGGCAAACAGTGAGGGATTATTTCTGCTACATGTCTTCTTTAGTGGGTAGATGAGTATCGATGAGCCTCCAGGCCATTAACCGAAACTGAGAGGAATCCATGAATCAGAACTCATTGCTTCATTATTTAAAGTACTCTTAGTATCTGTACTCCTGATGACACATTCTAAGGTTCTCCTGTCGTCTCCTCCTGTAGTCACAGGTTAAACTCTGGACTGCTTTTGAGCTGCGAGAAAGGTAACTGCTTTTCATCCATTCCACTCCATTTTAACGTTATGTTTGAAGTATTTTCAGCTCAAAAGAGTTTAAATTGATTTTTTCCTTTTTTTCCAGCCAAGAAAGAGAGCAGAGATTTCTCCATCACAGTACAGAGCCCTCAGCGGTAAGGTCCCGCCTACGTAGGCGCATCTGATGCTCCTCATCGGTTAAACATTGGTGCATGTGGTCCCATGGACTGGGAGACAGCGTAGTCAGAAGGTCCACCAGCCAAAGAACTCATACCAGCCCCTCATTGAAGATGAGAGGCAGGGTCTAGGTACCAAGGGTTCAGGTTCAGGGTCACCCCTCTTTTAAAGACAAAACACACTTATGAATAACTAAAAGAATAAATGGAACCCTTTGCATCCTCTGCCCAGATCATGACTGCACCCTAAACAAACTTTAGACTTCAGACCATGCACCGAGGTTTAAATGGGGTCCTCCAGTATAAACTTTATTATTCTAATTATTGGCTTGTTTGGCTCATTTAACAGAGAGAAAATGTCTCCTATTGGACCTTGAATATCACCATACTGAGTGCAAACATACATGACAGCTGTGATTACTGTAAGTATTCCTTCCATCTGTGCTGCGTGGTTTAGAATGAAACAGGCTCAGCTGGTTCATTTGAGCCTTTTTAAAAGACAGTGACACTGGCTAGGGTCTGATCAGTCCTGACCCTGTTACAGTCTCTGCATGCGATGCCTACGTGATTGTCAGGCTCCCCACGGCGACGGCGAGGACCTGCCGCACAAAAACGGTGGCCAACAATAACAACCCAGTGTGGAATGAAACCTTCACCTTCAGGGTCCCCAGCAATGTGAAAGTGAGTCCACCTGTACCGACATCAACACCATGTGACCACCCATCATTCAAATGATGACATCATGTCTTCCTCTGCGACCTTTAACTTAAGTAGATGTGAAAACTGGCTCTGTTGTTTCCCCAGAGCGTTGTAGAGATCCAGCTTTATGACAACGACCCGATGGCACGGGATGACCTCATTTCTACTCTTGTGTTTGACATCAGCAACCTGACAGAGGGGAAGAAGGAGACCAGGGACTTCACCATAACTCCTGAGGTAAAGCAACGTTTAAATAATCCTCTTAAAAATTCATTTTCACTGATCTGTGAGAAAACAGAGAAGAAGAAATGTGGTTTCCATGTGTATGTAATGCTTTAATAGCCTGTTTGTTTACATTATGTCCATTAATCAAATATATGATTGGTTTTCTATTTTACAGACGGACAACAAACTCCTTGTAGAATTTGAGCTTCTTCAGAGGTAAATCAAAATTCTGTATGTTGTTGTTTTTTTTCTCTTTTACTTTTGTCTTTCTTCTTCTTATAAAAAACACATTTCCTCTTAATTAGTTCTAATAAACTGCCAAAATAAATAAATAATGTATCTCTTTTTGTAGGAACGACCCCATGTCTGAGTATCTGTCTAATGGCATCCTTTTGGTAAGACGTCTGACACGGCTGGAGCTTTTACACCTAACCACTGTCACCTTCTGTAGAACAGCTATGATGTGGATTATATATATATGGATTATATATATACTGTATGATGTGACTATGATATGACTGTACCTTTGATTAACTGATCTCTCTTGTGTCCTTCAGGCTGCACCGTTCTGTGCCCTCGATGTCAACACCGACAAGCTAATGAGCTATGACTGTACGTTTCAATAAGTCAGGTCAAAAAGAGTCATTCTTTATAACAGCTATGAACTCTGTTTGGTGGTGGAGGCCAAACAGGAGCAACAATTAAAATGATGGATATTAGACTTACAGGCACTTTATCCAGCTTTACATTTTTAGAATTATTTACAGTGAGGAAGAAAACCAGCTGACCAAGGGACAAACACCAAAAACAAAAATCATCCGCTGTACAGGAGAATGGTTTTAGTATAATGATGACATCTAACTGGTGGAAACAGATGGTCCTAAAGGGAACAGCCCAAAGAAGAAGAAGATGACATCTAACCAGTATCATCACAGTTAGACTTGTGATATTTCTCTCCTGCAAATGTATTTTTTTCACCAGGTTTTAGTGACAAGGTGCTGAAACTGAGGGGAGCCTATCAGGAGGATCACAGTCTTGATCCAAAGGAAAACTCCAGACTGCGTTTCTACATCAACAGAGACTTGGAGACAGAAATAGGAGTGGCAGTAAGTTTGAACTGTCTGGTTAGTGTTTTAAAGACACTCAGAACTCAGTCTTTATCGACTCAACCCACAAATCATTCATCAGCATTCCTGAACAACTAAGGAGGATGAAGACCGTCTGGAGTCATCTTTTAGTATATAATATATATTATATATATACAGCGGGTAAAATAAGTATTGAACACGTCACCATTTTTCTCAGTAAATATATTTCTAAAGGTGCTATTGACATGAAATTTTCACCAGATGTTGGTAACAACCCATGCAATCCACACATGCAAAGAAATCAAACCATAGACGTCCATAAATTAAGTTATGTGTAATAATGTGAAATGACACAGGGAAAAAGTATTGAACACGCTTACTGAAATTTATTTAATACTTTGTACAAAAGCCTTTGTTGGCAATGACGGCTTCAAGACGCCTCCTGTATGGAGAAACTAGTCGCATGCATTGCTCAGGTGTGATTTTGACCCATTCTTCCACACAAACAGTCTTCAAATCTTGAGGGTTCCATGGGCCTCTTCTATGAACTCTGATCTTTAGTTCTTTCCATAGATTCTCAATTGGATTCAAGTCAGGTGATTGGCAGGGCCATTCTAGCAGCTTTATTTTCTTTCTCTGAAACCAATAGAAAGTTTCCTTGGCTGTGTGTTTGGGATCATTGTCTTGCTGAAATGTCCACTCTTGTTTCATCTTCATTATCCTGGTAGATGGCAGCAAATTTTTATCAAGAATATCTCGGTACATTTTTCCATTCATCCTTCCTTCAATTATATGAAGTTTGCCTGTACCGTATGCTGAAAAACAGCCCCACACCATGATGTTCCCACCTCCAAACTTCACTGTTGGTATGGTGGTGTTGGGGTGATGTGCAGTGACATTTCTCCTCCAAACATGGTGTGTATTATGGCATCCAAAGAGTTCAATTTTGGTCTCATCTAACCAGATTATATTCTCACGGTATTTCACAGGTATGTCCAAATGTTGTGCAGCAATCTTTAAACGAGCTTCAACATGCTTTTTCTTCAGCATGCCGGAGGAGAAATGTCACTGCACATCAGCCCAACACCACCATACCAACAGTGAAGTTTGGAGGTGGGAACATCATGGTGTGGGGCTGTTTTTCAGCTTACGGTACTGGCAAACTTCATATAATTGAAGGAAGGATGAATGGAAAAATGTACCGAGATATTCTTGATAAAAATCTGCTGCCATCTACCAGGATGATGAAGATGAAACAAGAGTGGACATTTCAGCAAGACAATGATCCCAAACACACAGCCAAGGAAACTCTCTATTGCTTTCAGAGAAAGAAAATAAAGCTGCTAGAATGGCCCTGCCAATCACCTGACTTGAATCCAATTGAGATATATATAAACATCCATCCATGCTTTTCCATAGGCATTGGGGTTAGCAGATAATGTCTAGATTTAACTGTTCTTTTAAGACAGAAAGAAAAACTTTAACCTTGTCTTGTCATTATTATCACAATATTTCTTATCCATATATTTGTTATTAGTTATTTATCTATATATTAGTTATTCATAATTTATCTATATATTTGTTATTGTTATTTATCTATATATTTGTTATTGTTATTTATCTATGTATTTGTTATTAGTTATTTATCTATATATTTGTGATTAGTTATTTATCTATGTATTAGTTATTAGGTATTTATCTATATATTGTTATTAGGTATTTATCTATATATTGTTATTAGGTATTTATATATATATATTTGTCATTAGGTATTTATCTATATATTTGTTGTTATTTATCTATACATTTGTAATTAGTTATTTATCCATATATTTGTTATTAGGTATTTATCTATATATTTGTTATTAGTTATTTATCTATATATTGTTATTAGTTATTTATCTATATATTTGTTATTTATCTCCTGTCAGCCCCCTGATGCGTTTTCCTCCTTTGGCTCGATGGAAACGTCTGTAAAGCTCAAGTCTCTACCAGCCAAATATTCTTGTCAGCTGCCCCTCGTTTTGGATGAGGTCAGAATTTTCTGCAGCTAGATTTACGAAGTGTCTTTATTGTGATTTTAAGAGGTAGGTAATGCCATGCCTTTATGGGGGGGAGTGGCCTCAACACCTCCCCCTGACCTCATATCTCATCAACACCTCCCACTGCAACAGTCCCGCCTTAAACAGGTGGACAACAATGCACCACCATGAAAAATCTGACGTTTACACTGAGAAGGAATTGGCTGAAATCAACACAAAGATTGAAACAACTTGCACCTGAATTTTCTCTGGAAACAAGAGATCAGTTTGAAAGATGCTGAAACACATAGAATCATAGAATCTTTGTTTCCAGCAGAGGAGGGACAAATATTTTACAATTCTAATTTCTCATGCAGAGAGCCTTTAGGATGAATTCATATGCTCACCTTTTTCTCTTTCACTGCACATTAATGGGAAATAAATAGAGCAAACTGTTGAATGAGTGGCTTCTACTGGAGACTAACTGCATTATATCTGTGGCATTTTCTCATCACAGGACGAAGTGGATTTAGAAGTGGAAACACATGAGTGGTGAGATGCTTCAGAATATTACACCTGTTTGTGATTGTTGAACCAAACCATTCAAAACCACTGGTGTTAATCTGATGCTAGAACAGCCTCCCCTCTTCTACCCTCCGCTCTTCTACCCTCCCCTCTTTTACCCTCCCCTCTTCTACCCTCCGCTCTTCTACCCTCCGCTCTTCTACCCTCCGCTCTTCTACCCTCCCCTCTTTTACCCTCCCCTCTTCTACCCTCCGCTCTTCTACCCTCCCCTCTTCTACCCTCCGCTCTTTTACCCTACCCTCTTCTACCCTCCGCTCTTCTTCCCTCCGCTCTTCTACCCTCCGCTCTTCTTCCCTCCGCTCTTCTACCCTCCCCTCTTCTACCCTCCCCTCTTCTACCCTCCCCTCTTCTTCCCTCCGCTCTTCTACCCTCTGCTCTTCTTCCCTCCCCTCTTCTACCCTCCGCTCTTCTACCCTCCGCTCTTCTTCCCTCCGCTCTTCTTCCCTCCCCTCTTCTTCCCTCCCCTCTTCTTCCCTCCGCTCTTCTACCCTCCACTCTTCTACCCTCCACTCTTCTACCCTCCGCTCTTCTACCCTCCCCTCTTTTACCCTCCCCTCTTCTACCCTCCGCTCTTCTACCCTCCGCTCTTCTACCCTCCCCTCTTCTACCCTCCGCTCTTTTACCCTACCCTCTTCTACCCTCCGCTCTTCTTCCCTCCGCTCTTCTACCCTCCCCTCTTCTACCCTCCCCTCTTCTTCCCTCCGCTCTTCTACCCTCCGCTCTTCTTCCCTCCCCTCTTCTACCCTCCCCTCTTCTTCCCTCCGCTCTTCTACCCTCCACTCTTCTACCCTCCACTCTTCTACCCTCCGCTCTTCTTCCCTCCCCTCTTCTTCCCTCCCCTCTTCTACCCTCCCCTCTTCTACCCTCCCCTCTTCTTCCCTCCGTTCTTCTTCCCTCCCCTCTTCTACCCTCCGTTCTTCTTCCCTCCCCTCTTCTACCCTCCCCTCTTCTTCCCTCCGTTCTTCTTCCCTCCCCTCTTCTACCCTCCCCTCTTCTACCCTCCCCTCTTCTTCCCTCCGTTCTTCTTCCCTCCCCTCTTCACCCTCCGTTCTTCTTCCCTCCCCTCTTCTTCCCTCCGTTCTTCTTCCCTCCGTTCTTCTTCCCTCCCCTCTTCTTCCCTCCCCTCTTCTTCCCTCCCCTCTTCTACCCTCCGCTCTTTTACCCTCCATTCTTCTTCCCTCCCCTCTTCTTCCCTCCGTTCTTCTTCCCTCCCCTCTTCACCCTCCCCTCTTCTACCCTCCGTTCTTCTTCCCTCCCCTCTTCTTCCCTCCGTTCTTCTTCCCTCCCCTCTTCTTCCCTCCGTTCTTCTCCCTCCCCTCTTCTTCCCTCCGTTCTTCTACCCTCCCCTCTTCTTCCCTCCTTTTTCTTCTTCCCTCCCCTCTTCTTCCCTCCCCTCTTCTACCCTCCGCTCTTCTACCCTCCCCTCTTCTACCCTCCCCTCTTCTACCCTCCGTTCTTCTTTCCCTCCCCTCTTCCTTCCCTCCGTTCTTCTACCCTCCCCTCTTCTTCCCTCCGTTCTTCTTCCCTCCCCTCTTCTTCCCTCCCCTCTTCTACCCTCCCCTCTTCTACCCTCCGTTCTTCTTCCCTCCCCTCTTCTACCCTCCGTTCTTCTTCCCTCCCCTCTTCTACCCTCCCCTCTTCTACCCTCCGTTCTTCTTCCCTCCCCTCTTCTTCCCTCCCCTCTTCTACCCTCCGCCTTCTACCCTCCGCTCTTCTTCCCTCCCCTCTTCTTCCCTCCCCTCTTCTACCCTCCGTTCTTCTTCCCTCCCCTCTTCTACCCTCCCCTCTTCTACCCTCCGTTCTTCTTCCCTCCCCTCTTCTTCCCTCCCCTCTTCTACCCTCCCCTCTTCTTCCCTCCGTTCTTCTTCCCTCCCCTCTTCTTCCCTCCCCTCTTCTACCCTCCCCTCTTCTACCCTCCGTTCTTCTTCCCTCCCCTCTTCTACCCTCCGTTCTTCTTCCCTCCCCTCTTCTACCCTCCCCTCTTCTACCCTCCATTCTTCTTCCCTCCCCTCTTCTTCCCTCCGTTCTTCTACCCTCCCCTCTTCTTCCCTCCGTTCTTCTTCCCTCCCCTCTTCTTCCCTCCCCTCTTCTTCCCTCCCCTCTTCTACCCTCCCCTCTTCTACCCTCCGTTCTTCTTCCCTCCCCTCTTCTACCCTCCGTTCTTCTTCCCTCCCCTCTTCTTCCCTCCCCTCTTCTACCCTCCCCTCTTCTTCCCTCCCCTCTTCTTCCCTCCGCTCTTTTACCCTCCACTCTTTTACCCTCCCCTCTTTTACCCTCCCCTCTTCTACCCTCCGCTCTTTTACCCTCCGCTCTTTTACCCTCCACTCTTTTACCCTCCCCTCTTCTACCCTCCGCTCTTCTTCCCTCCCCTCTTCTTCCCTCCCCTCTTCTACCCTCCGCTCTTTTACCCTCCGCTCTTTTACCCTCCCCTCTTTTACCCTCCACTCTTTTACCCTCCGCTCTTTTACCCTCCCCTCTTCTACCCTCCCTTCTTCAACCCTCCCCTCTTCTACCCTCCCCTGGGAGCACATGTGGGTCAGAGTAGTTTAGAGCAGTGGTTCCCAAAGTCTGGGTCGGGACCCATATTTTGAAAATGACAAACTAATAAGAAACTACTTGCAAAGTTGTTATTAGCATTAAATGGCCTTATCCACCTGACCACCCAGCCCGAAGAGCTCAGTGAAACACCTGCTTTTAGCTCTGTGTTCAGCTACGCCTGCTTGTATCTTTGAAATCCACAGCGAGGACGACTATATTGCAGTTCGTCTTGACTTTGACATCCCTAGTGAAGAAAAGAAGTTTCTATGCCAGAGGAGAGTTGTGGTGGTAAAAGCTTTACAGAAGCTTTTGGGCCTTGAAGCCCAACCTGAACTTGAAAAGGTACAGTGCAATTCTTTCATATAGAATCAGTCAACATCGACATACCTCAATGTATCCTTTACGTTGGCATTGGTACATCCACTAGAGGTCATTGAAGAGTCAAAGGTTTGGACAGTAATAAAAATGGTGATGGTAGAGGAGGCTGTGATGATGTATCGAGTTAATTAAATCAGTAAAAGTGGACACAGTGATGTAAACTTCAGAGTTTCTACTCACTTCTTTTTGTCTTCATCATGTCCGTAGACATTTGTAATGTCTTGCTTGAATCATGGCTACACTGCCCCCAATGCTTTGCAGTAGTACTGCTCCATGAACAGAGAGATGGAATTTTATTCCAAATCTATTATTTGTATACTGGATGATAAATGAAAAATGAGCTGAGCCTGTGTATGTCCTCTTAATGCTAGAATTTTGTACATTTTCATCACTTCAGTTTCTCTTCTCATGCACTGATTCACTTTTAGCCATTAGCTTTTAGCCATCAGAGATTTCTTTCACTGATTCACTGATCACCGATTCAAGACGGGCAGACTAGTGCCAACAGTACAAGGGCCACCCTCCCAACATTGTCCGATGGCCGACCTTTGGCCTGGTGTGTCTAGGCCCTTAAACATTACGAGAGATGAATAAACAAGAGGACACTCACGAAAGACTCATTTCCTGTATCTGTGTCATGAGGGTTTTGCCTCTTGCCCACCCCTTTAGAAGGCTAGCAGCAGTTAGTCTATTTATTCCAGGAGTTGAGGTGAACATGAGTTCAGGTTATGATTGATTTATTTTCCAACCAACGAATCAAGAAACAACTAACTTTACTCAAGACCCGCCTCAGCAACACTGGAGGAAGTATATTAAACCATTAAAGAGTGTCAACATTAAACCTTCGACTGTATCTATTGTTGTATTGTTTTGACATGGACAAAAAAATCGCTCTCAGCAATGTGTTAGCATTATAAATACCCAGTGGGGATGGCAGTGGAAGGCCAATATGCATCATATCATACCACTGGAGGAGCTTGTAATGCTTTATCTTTATTATAGAACATAACCCAATAAGTTTCAGCTAGATAATATTGCTGTTTTGAGGATGTTAGCATGCTGACGGTAGCAGTTGGTATAAAGCAGCACACCTCTCTATCCTCTGTCCAGCTGCCAACTGTAGCGGTTGTGGCGTCAGGCGGGGGGGCCAGAGCGATGATAGGCCTGCTTGGTCATCTGAGGGCCCTGAAGGATATAGGGGTCCTGGATGCTGTCAGTTACATCTCTGGTCTTTCTGGATCCACATGGTGAGTTAACCACTTCACTGATCAGTCTTACCAGTATTCTTATTCCAAGGCCTTACTTTGGGTTGCCTTACAACCAGAAGTTTGGGATGTTCCATGTAGACAGGATAGATTAACATACAAGGAAATATAACGGTGAAGGGGCCTGACCTCTGTCTGCTGGACAACATCGTATACCAGTGTTCTATGTTGGCGATTGGCTGCCAGCTTTCTTTAACATTATGTGATGGGGAAAGTCCTAATTACACAAACACTACTGACCAACTTCTATGAAACTTTGTGGAGGGCCGGAGCATGGGTCAGACAAGCCAATCAGACGTAGAGGACTGTTGGACCTGGTGGAGGTATGGGCTTTACAGAGCTCAGTTCTAGTTTGATTTGTTTTTAGGTATTTTAAATCTTCCATATATTCTCTACATCTCAACTCTTAGTCAAAACCCTCAGCAGGAAGAAGCAGCCCAGTGTACTGGGTTTACTTTTGAAACACCATCAGATACTCAGGACAGCTGCTCTTTCCACATCTGGCTTTTGAACGGTTATTATTTATGAAGAAATAACGTTTAGCCTCATGCTGTTACTGTATTCTATCAGTGGCTCACAGATAGAGCATGTTGACCATTAGTCACAGGTTGGTGTTTCACCTCTGGCTCCTCCGGTCCAACATGAGTGACACTGAACCTATTGATGGACAGGCCAGCTCCAGCATCCCTGTTTGAGCGTGAATAGAAGACTGACTGTAAAGTACTTTGTGTTTTATGGTAGAAGAGGACTATAGAAGTGCAGTTGATTTATCATGAATACATTATAGGTGATGGCCTTAAACCAATGTTTCGTAGAGGCCACACTTGGGTTATGCTTTAAAAAACGTTTTCTAACCCTGGGCCGACTTGTGCATTGTCCTTTAATTGAAGTTTGCCTCGTTACATGAACTGTAATAGATGACTGTACCCCTCTGAACACTAGTCATTCCCATGTGAACAGGGCTCTGGCTACTCTGTATCAAAAAGCTGAGTGGTCACAGCAGGACATGGACAGTATCATCTCAGCAGCGAAGGAGCAGATGACCAAGAGCGTCCTGAGTGCCTTCTCTATGGAGAAACTGCAGTATTACACTGACGAAATGGCCAAGAAAGAAAACGATGGCTACCTTGTGTCGCTCATCGATATGGCGGGTCTGATCCTGGAGCATCTTGTCTTTGGGAAGGTGAGCTTCCTCATATTACTTTAAAGTATAAATCACTTTGAAACTTAAAGGATGCAAATACCACATTTTCTTTTCAAATAATGTTTATTATTATATGTTGTCAAAATTTCAGAAAGTCACCGCTACCCTGTCTAAGCAGAAGAGAGCAGTGAATAAAGGGCAAAACCCTTTGCCCATATACAATGCTGTCAATATGAAGGATGGGTTAAAGGGCAGTCAGTTTGACGCTGGTAAATATTTTCACTTATATTGTAATTACTGTAACAGCTGAAAAATGACCGGAAACTATTTTGTGCAAAGTGATTAAAAGAAATCAAATATAATATGTCTGAAGTTGATTACAGCTGGTGGAATCACTAAAGCTGATAAATACACACCCTTTAAAGAGCTGAAAGAAAGAAGTGAAAATGAAAACGATGAAAACATGACCGGATTTGTTCTAATTCTGTAACAGAGTGGTGTGAGTTTACCCCCTATGAGGTCGGCATCAAGAAGTACGGGTCGTTTGTCCAAACTGAGGACTTTGGAAGTCAGTTCTTCCTTGGTCATATCATCAAGAAACTCCCAGAAGTCCGCATTCCTTATCTGCTAGGTAAGACCACTGATTCTGGTTCAATCCCAGTGTACAGTTCTACAATTTAAAGTAATCCAATGTTTTTTTTCATCTTTCAAATTTATCAGGAATATGGAGCAGCATCTTTTCTGTCAACCTCACCCAGATTTGGAGTCTCGCCACCGGGTCCAAACCTCTTTGGACCCCCTGGCTCGGACCGGATGTCACCGAAATAGGTACAGCTACTCTATATTACAGCGCATCAAAAAACATAATTAAAAGTTGGAAGTCGACAAATTAAAGAATAAGACTGATGTTTCTATTTCTTGTGCACAGATCCATTTTACTATTACATACTAGCACTCAGTCTGAAGCCTAACTGTTCCAATAGAAGATGTAAATCTTTAAAAACCAACTAAGAAATGTCCTAAAATAGGTTTCAGGGCACTGTGGTGTTCAGCAGGTTTATAACCACTGCTGTGATGGAACTTCATGGAACTTGTTCTGAAGTGTACTGCTCAAGGGTCTACAGTACAGAAGATTAATAACAGATCAATATCAAAAATTATAATAACCTTATTTTGAAAAGAAATTTACAAAGTGCTTCACACAATAAAACCATTTGGCTGTAATTTTAATTTTAAATGTGTTGACCTTTGACTTAGCACCATTTCAGCTTAGCTTAATTGCTGTTAATGCACTTGTTTTGCATGTGTTTGAATAGGCAAGTTTTTAAAATGTTTTTGTCCATCTACCATTGGTCTAACAAAGTACTGACACACCCCTGTTTACGTTACTGATTTGTTGACAGAGGTTGACACTGAACCAGAAACTCTGGACACGACCACCATATATGGAATGACTGATACGGACAGCATCTTGACCAATTTCTTCAAAGACCGTCCAGTCATTGCTGAGATGTATAATATCATGCGTGGCCTCTTCCTGCGCTGGGACTATTCTAAAAGCAGCAACTTCGTTGCCTGGAAAGGTACCAGTATTTTGCTTTCACAGTGCACTTTGACCCACAACCAAAAGCTTTAACAAAACCAAACCTCTGGCTGCAATGGATTTAAGGTCCAGTGTGGAGGCTTTAGTGGAAGCCATGAGGATACAGACAGAAACCACCTCCTCATCACCCTCCTCTATTGTAACTACTAAAAACCACTTCCCACCTTTGGGATGATTGATTCACACCTGTGTCTTGTCTGAATGAGCAATTTGCTCCTTACGGATACAGATAGTTTATTTATCCCCGAAGGGCAATTCAGTTTCTACAGTCCACCGAGACATTCACACATTCATACTGCAGTCATCAATGACAGAGGGAACACAGTAAATGGCATATGGAAAGGTGCTAGATAAATAAAAGTGCAAGAGTAAAAATATTTGAAATAAAAACAATAAATACAAGAATAAAAACAAGACGAGATAAAAGAATAAATAGAATAAAGTGGCCATTGTATTGCACATAACAAATTACATTCCACGAATGTACCTAATTGCAAACACGGGCAGCCATCATGTGGTTTGTGCAAAATAATTTTACTTTCAAAATGAACTTTTCATTTATTCAAGATAGCTACTCTGTGTTCAGCAGCTTAACGGCGGAGGGAATGAACGACTTGCAGTAGCGATGTGTCTTTCTGGGAGGCGGCAGATAGCGCCGTCCTGAAGGCATTAGTGTAAACTCACTGGACAGGATGTGGCAGGCTCTCAATAGAAGACAGGTAGACAAACAGGATGGATCTACACACACCTAAGGAATTAGGTGTGTGTGTCCTCGTCTCCCATGCAGTAACTGATGTGGTTGTGTATTTCTGTGTCATTGTCATTGAGAGGAGACTACCAGGGAAGGGAAAGTGTCCCATGTTTTCAAGGCAGGTGTGGTTAATGAGGTCCGTTGGTGGAGGTGTAGCATAACGCTGCCTGGTAGAGGCAGGTGGAGAACTTTTGATTTTATGTACAGAGCCAGGTCACATGCTACATCCAAATCAAGAATGCACTGAAAGTCATCTTCTAAATGTACAAATACGGCATCGAAATCCAATTGCAGACTCATGGAAGATATATCAGTCATCTGCATAGAGTAGTATCAACAGTTGTAGTTCAGAGAGTTCTGGTCCAACAAAGATTCTTCATAATTAACTGGAGCTCTAACTGTGGAAACCCTGGACATGGCTGTGAACTTACAGAAGAGCTGCTCATCTCTTTTGATAAATGAGGCAGGATTTGTCTTGTCACAACCCAACTCAAGGAAAGAGCAACTTACCTTTACTTATATCACCTACCATCATGACATAAGCACAGAATAGGATTGACCATGTGCTCTGGTCAGGTATTTCTTTTTGTTATGTTTTCACCACCATCTGTTGGTTTGTTGGTTTGTCTGTTAGCAGGTTACACAAAACTGCATATGACTGAGAAGAGCACATTAAATTTTGGAGTGGATCCACATCAAAAGGTGGATGCAGGATTTAATTTTACTTCCTTTGCGAGGTCCTGGTTTATTGTCCCAGTGTGATAGTGCACATGATTTGTTGAAATTTGAAATGGCCGTGGCGGAGGTATGCGCTCTACTTTGTTAATATCTTCTCCATTTTCTGTCCAGACACACATCCAGATGCCTTCCCAAACCACATGACGCCCAGTGACTCCACCTTGAAACTGGTCGATGCTGGTCATGCCATCAACATTGGCTGTGTGCCTGTCCTGCGGCCAGAGAGAGATGTGGATGTCATCATCACTCTGAGTTACTCATGGGACCCAAATAACGTTTGCAAAGTAAACAGGAGGAGGACAAGTTCATTTGGAATAGAATGGTTCCTAAAAGTATCCATGAATCAATTAACTTTACTCTCTATTATTATGTTTAATCAGGTCCTCAAGAAAACAGCCGCTTACTGTAAAGACCATGACATCCCCTTTCCTAATGCTGATTTTGACAGTCTGGAAAAGGAGCCTAAGGAGGTCTACGTCATCGAAGATAAGGAGAATCCCAAGGCCCCGATAGTGGTTCATTTTCCACTCGTCAATATCACATTCAAAGACTTCAAATGTCCAGGTATGCCCATGTCAGGTGGCTTAATTTCTGAACCAATGTAGCAGTAAGAATATTTCTGATGAAGATTTAGTCTTCAAGCTTCTCTGGTGAGTGGAGATAAAACAGGAAATGATGGGAGAGATGTAGCGTTGGCTATGGAAGGGTACCGACCAAATGAAGTCAGAATCTCAACATCAGAGAGTGCTTCTGATTGAGCGACTAACTGAGATTATATATATGTAGAGAGTGACATTCTCCCTGTGTGTGGACTGTGTTTGCCAAGTCCCTTGCAGCCAGCTGCAGCTAACATTAGCACATCTGCAGCCAGCTGCAGCTAACATTAGCACGTCTGCAGCCAGCTGCAGCTAACATTAGCACGCACGTCTGCAGCCAGCTGCAGCTAACATTAGCACGTCTGCAGCCAGCTGCAGCTAACATTAGCTAGTCTGCATTCAGCTGCGCTCATTCATGGACAGTTGAACCCTGCATGGAAGCTTCAAGTGAGGCGTCAACAACTTTATGACATTGTGTAATTAATAAACTGGGTAAGGTGTTGGCGATAACTTGGCTTTTTTCACTATCTTGGATGATACTAGCTTAGCGTTTTTGCCAACGTTAGCCAATACTCAACTGTCTTAGATTCCCCACCAATATGATATTTAGTATGTCTAAAACCTGAGTAGGACACAACAGTACATGAATTGATTGTGAATTACAGGTATGTGGTAGTGACAGCAACATAACAGATAAGCCAAGCTGGTGTTTCTTCTTCTTTGGATAAGGTAAAGAACATACCAGGTTAAAAACTGTTTGCTACCAGCTTCTTGAACAGCTTTCTCCTCTGAAGCAAAGCTGCTGTTACAAAATACTTGGTGACTTTTTAAAAACTGAACAATGTATTTGTTACTACAGAGAAAGTAAAGGTTCTGTTGGGTACTCGTATTAACTTCAAGGTACCAAATCGGTACCAGCTCTAGAGCGTTGATATGCAACAGAGGTGCCCAGGTGGAAATCAATAGTGATTGTTGTTGGAATCAACCAGTCAACAGGAGATCTTTTGAATTTCCAAACTATTAAAGGTCAGCTGACTCACTGAGAATAAGTTGGGATTTGATGTGAGGGTCATGAAATATCTTCATGAGTTTAGCTGAAGTTAGCCTCAAGAAGTTCTGGCAAACCGTTTCATCCAGTCAGAGAGGAGACGCAGGGCTGGTCTCAGCTGGGCTTCATGATTTAACCCCATGGTTCACTGTCGTATGATTTTACAGGCGTGAAGCGTGAGACTGAGGAGGAAATTAAAGCTGGAGAGGTGGATGTGAGCAGCAGGGACTCTCCATTCACCACCAAGAACATGACCTACTCCAAAAAGGATTTCGAAGCTCTGGTGGATCTGACCTCTTATAACATTCTGAACAACAAGGAGACCATCCTTGAAGTCTTGCGTCAGGCCCTGGAGAAGAAGGCATCCAGATAAAGAAATAGGAGATAGATTCATTTTGGCTCTTTTTACCTGTCAGGAAATCCATAAGTGGAGGCCCTGGAGAGCCACTACCAACCCCTCCTACATACACGCACTGGACACTTACTGCAGCTAACATGATACGCCTTACAATGTTATTATAAGATGATGAAAGTATGATTAACAAATATATAACATATATGGTATTGGAACGAATCATGGAGTTATGTTACTCATAAGTTAATCAGTTTTTAATCATATGTTACAAATAATCACAAGATGAAATCTCTAGACCTGGTGATGGTGGGTCACAGTCAGCATTGTGCATAAGCAGAAACCCTTACCATGTCCTAATGTGAACCATCAGTTCTGATTCCATCATGAAGAGATATGATTGTCAGTGGTTAATGCGTGATGTTATGATGGTAATCCATTGTGATAAACAACTGGGTTTGGCGCCTGAAAGACATACACTATTAATTCACTGAGTTAACTGAGGCTGGGTCAGGAATGAGAGCAATAGGGAAGTTGATGTAATGGAAAGTTTCAAACGACCAGGGGCCTCATTTATAAAACTCAGCGTAGATTCCATCCTTAAACATTTCGTACTCACAGAACTCAGAATGTTCTTATGCAGAAAAATATTCAGATTTATAAAACTGTGCGGTGAGGTTGGTTGAGATTCTCTGGTGTTACTTGCTCAGAGCTCATGTTGATGTTGTGCAGTGTGTTAAAACACGTTAAAGGACAAGTCAGCGGTGTCTCCAGCAGTTTGTCTGACAGAAGCATGTGGTGGATGGTGAACAGGGTTGGATCAAACAACCAACTGTTGCAGAGTCAAAAAGAAGGTCAAAAAACACAGCTGAAAAAAGAGAAATGGAATGGTTCCTAAAATTCAGAACATGTTTTTATCAACCAAATATTCTGCTTCTGTCCATATTTGTTGGTTTTTAGCCTTTAAAAACAACATTTTGACTGCAGTCAGAAACTGTTTGACACACAGAGGAAAAGTCTCACCTCCTGACTGATACACAATGCTGACATTCAATTAAAGATGGAACAAATAATTCAACCATATCTGCATCAAACGATATAATGACATGAAATTACATTTACATGTTATAACAAATAAATATAGACTATATCCACCATCAGAGGCAGGCCTATACATTATGAAATATATATGTGCTGATGTGTGTTTTACATTCATCTGTTTTTACTTCTGACTGAACTTTATTTACTGATAAAACCATCGAGTGTCTCTGATTCTGACTCTTCAGCAGGGTAAAAGTATACGTAGAAATCTGAACCTTTTTCTGCTGAGAAATTCTCTATAAATACCAACGTTTGTGGTGAAAGATGTTTAAACACATTTCACCCCCGTTTACACTACTTTTTGTGCGCAACAACCTTTAGAAATGAGGCCCCTGATGCTTAAGACCAAGACAACAGAGTCACACACACACCAACAGGACTGTCACATATAAAAGGCCTCAGCAGCCCAGCCTCAGCATCATATATTTTGTTGATTGATTGTAAGTTGATTTTATTATGAATTTGTAACCTCATTTAATGCTGATGCTTTTCTCCTGCCAAATTTCCTTATTAAAATTCCAGCAACTAAACGCATAAATTCTGGACATTCACTTATTTGCTTCTTCATGAGTTGTAAAATGTTAGGTGTGTTCTGCTCATCATCTGCATCGGGTTCCAAAAGGTTATTCTTCTAACAGGCCCTTGTGTTATTTTCCGACCCTCTGAAACCAAACCTAGCAACTGGTCATATGAGGAGAGCTGCCGTTAACTGACGTGTCGGTGGTTGGACTGTAATTAAGTGGGCTGCTTATTGGGGTGTGATTATGGAGGAAGCAGGGTAGACGTCAGGACTTAGGCAGTTAGAGAGCCAGGAGACTCTCCTCACCATTGGCTTAATTATACTGACAGGGGTCCCACAGAACTTAAGATTGACCCTTTAAACGGAGAGCCGGCCCAGGAGCCTCATAAGGGGTTTAATCGGGGGATCTAACATACCAAACAGACCTCCTTTTTGTTGCTTTCAGAAGTCATTTATGGTAATTGGTGCACCTCTGTTAAAGGTTTTGCTGCTTTAATTAGTAATCAAAGTATAGTTGTAAGTTACAGCTGAACTCTCGCTGCTTCAACCGGTTCTATTTCCTCTACCTGATCAGCTGCTTCCTCCATCTGTACCTCAGTCATACGTCTTCAGCTAGCCGAGTGCTTTTAACAAGAATACAGTCAGAAGGCTGAAGGCATGTGTTCATGTTGGCTCTCCTATCAGCTGTGTTCACTGTCAGTTCATTTAAAAAGAAAATAAAACCAGAGTAAAAATCCGACAAAATGTCAGACGGGTTTACATCCAGGATTGTAAACCAATATTTTAAGGCCAAACATGAAACGAGAATATTTGTGTCCGAGGACAAAGATGGTTTGTCCCTGGTTTGTAGAATCTAGGGAGGCAAAAGTCCACATTATCTGTGTGTCTGTTTTTATCTTCTGTGGTTGAACTAACTAAACTATCTTTATCCGTTCCAGTACTCACAGTGGGTGAGGTTTAAACCAGAACTGAGTGGAAATATCATGAGTTATTTATTTATGAATTAACTGAAGCTGGGATAATTTCTTACAAAACTATTTTCATTAGAGCCTCAGAATTTAGCTTCAGATCAATATTTTTGATCACAAATGCAAGAGAACTATTTATGTTTTCTTTTTAATAAAAAATACATGTTTAAACTTCCATCAGCCACCCAGTTTCCCTCATCACGAGTACAGAGACTGTATCCTCACACCGGATACTCATTTCAGCCAAGCACTCCCCAACACAAGGAACAGGACCCAAAAGGAGGCAACTGCGGCAGAAAAGATTCAATGGAATAAACTGAGGATCTTAGACCAGGAGAAAAAAACTGAGTCAAATAAGTCAGACAGGCAAACGACATCCAACAGGTAAAATCCAACATCCAATACAACAGGCCAGGAGGTCAGGAGGTTAGCACAAAGACCACAAACAGGAGGGAGGGAAGATTAAGGAGGGACAGGAAACTGATAAACAATCAAAGAAGGCAGGACGGAGAAGTGTCAATCAGACAACAGAGGGAAATGAACTTATAAAATAAAACAAACTAAATCCAAAACCTGATACTAATCAGAAACATGCAGCGCCAACATTTAGGTTGAGAGGAGAGGCGTGGCCGGCTATAGGGGGTTTATATGAACCATCATCAGAAACTCACATCAGATCATATTGAAATACATTTTACACCAGATCAAACCAAACTTTGAATGTTCATACTTGTACACATAAGGAGCACCAACAGGAAGTTACAGAATGAAATGAAACCTGAAAAAACAAGTGTAGTTTAGTGCTGAGGCCCCTGGAAGCGGCCATGAGTTCGATGCCACCCGAGGCGTTTCGCCACGTCTTCCCGTTTCCTGTCTGTATCTCCAGGCTGTCCTTTCAATTAAGGCTCAGAAAACCACTAAATATTATATATAATGGATTGTCTGCTGATCTCCAGTCGGTGCTGTTGTTGTGGCTTCAGGCTCATTTTAAGGGTTTAAGTTAACACATCTGCTGGGAACTAGTGCTTCATTTCTCTGGATACTTGAAGTCAATGTGAGCCAAACAAATCTATGAGGCTGCATTTCTGCTGCTGGTGAACCGACCTGCTTCATCAGCTGTGGATGTTTCTCCACATAAGACTGTCAGAAAACAGAAACCTCAACAATCCTACGCTGGTGGACGAACACTGAAGGGACCTTGTGGTGAGTTTGTTTTTTCAGGAATATTTTCACTGTTGTGTTTCTAATGGCTCAGTGTAGCAGCAGAGTCTCAGTTATGATGGAAAAAATGGATGCAATGTCCAGAAACAGTGATTCCAATACAAGACAATACATTTATGTTGCCTTACAATCCATTACGCCTCAGGATAGAAGTGTATTTCTCTTGCGGTCTGGGGAATGGCCACAGTGGCTGATGCCCTCATATAATGGCTGGTGTCAGGCTCCATATAGTGTTATCATTCTGCTGAGTCATGAAAAAGTAAAAGTTGTGTTCGTGAAGGAGTTGAGTGCCTCATAAATGTGGAATCAAGTAGATAACTCAGCAGGGCAGGAGCCTTTTTAAAGCAACCAAACAGCATGTTAAAATGACACACAGACATTTAGTACCTCATGCTTTGCTTTGTTTTTTGAAATTTATCAAAAATGTCTTCAATAAAATGTTCACCTAGTTCAGGAAGCAGAAAGCTTCATGTTTTGGTATTATCATGATGTCAGGTCTCTTTTTTTTAACATGTGTGGCTGTCTGACATTAACCTTCAGCACCTTATTATAATGTCACATTCATACGTTGTTGCATTTATAAAAGTAGAATACATACATCGGCCGACGCCATCGTCACTAAAACCTCAACAATCACATTAAAAAAATCGATTAAAAAACAAACATAAAGTTAAAAGGATTTTTTCACATGGAAATAGATTTATTTATATTTATAATAAACACAAGTATCTAAACAGAAGAGCTGAAGAACATTTTGAACAAACTTCTGTCTAGATTTAAGATTCCTCTGTATATCTTAACGTTGATGACGTCATTTACTCAAATCGACCTCCTGCTAAACTACGTAACAACATCGAATTCCTTGGAAAACTACTCCTGGTATTTGGATCATCTTTATCATCAGTAGTTAATGAGTAAATATGAGAAATATGATTTACTGGATCTACTCTGTGTCCAGATAGAACCTCTTACCAATCCAGCTACCTATAGGTGGCAATGTCATGACCCAGTACATACTGACTCCCTCCACATAGAGATTTAATCTGGATTATGATCCAGATTTGGGTCCAGTTGGTGGATCATCATAGTTTGACTGGCCTTTTGTTATTTTTCATGATCTTGATGTAAAATATTAAGAGGCCTCATCTCTTGGAAAAAGTGATGCTGAACCTGCTTTTGTACTCGGCTGAAGCTCAGAACTTAATCAGATCTTCCTTAGAGTGAAATCAAAAACCAATGACGACTTTTTGAGGACAAACTCTTGGGTGATGACACAACCTGCTCCAACACTCAATGGCATAGTTAAATACATTAAATATGTGTGTAAATCAGGAGATGTTAGAGGGTTTATCAGTTACTTTAAGTGGTGTTTTCCTCCTGTGTCCGTCTCTTAGACAATACTTGAAGTGCAGATTTGAGGGAAGGCTGGATGAACAGAAAAGAAGGACACAGCTCATATTCCAAATGTTAGATTCCTGTATTCCTTCAGACATTGGAGGAACTGAATACTAAAAACAAGACACAGAAACACTGCTAACAAAGAATTAACAGCAAAGTTTAGGAGTGAGATTTAGTCCAAATGAGATTTCTTGGCAGTGGTCCCAGGTCAGACAGGCTCTGAGTGGTAAAAGAGAGAGAACATCATCATTGGAAAGTGTCTGCCTGACTGAAGAGAAGGCACCGCCTTAAGACTTGGAATTAGATTGTGTTAATGGCTTCAGGGTGTGACGTAAAGCCTGACATGTAATCAGTGTCCTTTGAGTCCAAATGGGATTGATTGGAATCGAGTAATTTAATTTCTCCTCAGAAACCTTCTGAAAAAGTGGTCACCAGTAGATTATTGTGTATTGTATAAATCTAAATCATGTGAGTGCTTTTAAAATGATTTTCACTGTTTGGGTTTTATATTCATTCTAACAAATTCCTTATGCCATTACATCACAGTAATTCTGTGCAGAGTAAAAGATGACAGGAAAGCAGAAGAGTTTAATTCTGATCATTAGTGAGCTTCTGTAATGACAACTGAGGGAAAATGGATGAATATTAAGGGAACTTGACGAGTCAGAGTTCCTGTTTAAATGAATGTCAGCTCAAGGTTTTAAAGTTAGGAGCGTCCTACTCCCTTGAATGGGCCCTAATCTGGGCCCAAAGAGGTAGCATTTATGCTGCGTTCATGACACATCGGACAAAATCATGGTCAGGTTGGATTTGTTTGGAACCCCGTCACCTTACCTTTACACCAATTACTATTAACACCAATACACTTGATGTGTTTCCAAAGACTGAAACCTGGATAAACCAGGGTGACTCCATCCCACTGATGGAAGCTCCGCCCCCTGATTTCCTCTTCTTTAATGTGCCCCGACCCTCTGGTTGAGGTGGTGGACTAGCAGCGGGTTTCAGGAACAATGTCTTGCTCTCTGGTCTCAGTTTTACATCGTTTGAATCTCTGTGCTTCAGAGAGACACCTTCACATCATAACCTCAGCTACTGCTAGTCTGTTTTCACCACATTCAGGGCCGTACCAACCACCTTTCATATTGAACACCTCCTGTTGTCATCAAACACAGTCTCAACCAATCCTGTAGTGACATTCTAGACTCAATTGCCCCCTTCACTAAGAGCCCACAAACCAAAAACTCTTCCATGGCTTAATGACCCGACTAAATCTATGAGAAGGGACTGCAGAAAAGCTGAACGAGTGGTGGAAAGACACAAGATACAGATCTCAAATGACAAATATAAATATCTTCTGACTAAATACCAACTGTCTGTTAAGACTTTAGGAGGACATTATTCTCTAGGATTATTGAGAAAAGCTGCCATAACCCAAGAATCTTATTCAGCACCATTAAAGCTATTCTCCCACTAAACTAACAGTCTAGGCGTACAAAATGCATTCTAGCCAAAATGCGGCATATCAATGATTAAATATCATTTTATTATTTGGTCAAGTTTCAATACATAATTCAAACGTAAACATGCCTAATGAAAGTGAATTCTGTGGGTAGGTTTGTTTGGTTTTCAGCTGTTTCCCTGCAGCTTCCTGTCTCTTAAACCAGCCGTGTGTCCAGATTTAGATTCAGTGGCTCCATCGATCCTTCTGCTCTCCAGTTTTTACCAGTTTTACTCTCCGTTTCTTTTGTTCAGATACTCGACGCCTTTTTCTCGCACTATCTGTTATTTTATGTCGTCCACGTTTTCTCTTCTCCATGTTCTCCATGTACTCCATGTACTCGCAGATTTAAATCTTCCACGCATGCACATAGGGCCCTGCGTGCCTGGAAATCTGGAGAAGCCCTTGAGGAGCCGTTCCAGAATTTCAAAATGGCGCATTGTTTTCATCGTATTTTTCGCCAAACACCATCTTAAAATCAGAATTGTTATCTTTATTCAGTGCTAAAAAATATGACCGTTATATCAGGCTGTAGAATAACATTCATCCTACTGAATAAAAATATCGTGGTTACTTTCAAAATT
This sequence comes from Chaunax sp. Z400, assembly GCA_037577475.1. Lineage (NCBI taxonomy): Eukaryota > Metazoa > Chordata > Actinopteri > Lophiiformes > Chaunacidae > Chaunax > Chaunax sp. Z400. Next base: position 4,269,750 of record CM075193.1, read on the forward strand.
CTTCACATGCCTTGAGAAGGAAAATACTGAATGGGAGTGTACCGTTAACTCTGTCATAAACCCCCCTCCTAGACCTGGACTCACCAATCAGCTGTGAGGACTTCAACTATTTCTTTATAGATAAAGTGGAAAATATAAATATCTTTCTTAAAATTTATTAATTTTAATTCATTCTTTAATAATTCATTCGCCACCCCTGCGTATCTCTCACGTGGAGTCCCTCAAGGCTCAGTCCTCGGGCCCCTTCTATTTTCCATTCATATGCTTCACTGCTACGCAGACGATACACAGCTATACCTTCCCATCCAACCAAATGACCAGACTGGATTCAATAACCTTGTCAAATGTCTAGACAACATTAAAAGATGGATGGCTAATAACTTTATACTACTAAATGAAAAGAAAACAGAGATCACAATGTTTCACCTCCTAACTCCTCCAGCACCTCTGTCCAATCCTTTAATCAGTTATCCAACCACACCAGACCCCATGCAAAAAAACAGAATTATATTTGACTATTCCCTTGAAATGTAAGAGGCAGATAAACTCAGTTGTCAAATCCAGTTTCTTCCAGCTTAGAACCATATTTAAGATCAGGTCCTTTTTATCACCAAAAGATCTAGAAAAAGTCATCCATACTCTAATATCCTAAAGACTTGACTAATGCAACTCCCTGTATTTTGGCATTAACCAAGCCTCCATTGACCATCTGGAACTGGTTCAGAATGCTGCAGACAGACTCTTATGTCACACCTATACTAGCATCTTTGCACTGGCTCTTTGTTCATTATCGTATTCAATAAGATTGTTCTGTTTGTATATGAAGCCTTGCATGACCTCACCCCTAGCTACATTACAGAACTTTTATCCCCAGACAGCACAGCTAGCCCTGACAGAGGTTCTCAGTAGCTGCACCAAGGCTCTGGAATATTCTCCCAGATAACATCAGAGCAGCAGAATCTCTCATTTAAGAAGAGTCTAAAGACCAACTTTTACTGCCTGCATTCGGTTCTTAACATGAATGTCTGTTTGTGTTTGTGTGTACATGTATGGTTGTGTCTGTGTGCACTTTATATTACACATCTATTTATGTCATTCGTGTTTGTTGTAAAGCACTTTGGTAAAAACACGGTATGTTTTTTTTTTTAAAACTCCATAATAATAAATTTAACCTTGACCTAGTTAAAGCGGGTGACAATAAATTACAGGCTACACTATTTATAAAGTTGACTGATGGTAATTCTTTGTTACACTTGAATACTTTTCATCCCCTCTGACTCAAAGTTAACATGAACTTTGGCCCAAAGCTTGAGAGGGATTCAGATTTTCACATACAGTCTAAACATATGACGAATGCTGATAGTATAAACAGACCAGTATCTCCACAGCTTCCATTGGATGCCATCGTCTCCTACAACAATCAGACAGAAAGAAACTCGCCAGGTTCACATGTCACTATTCAGCAAACAGGCTCAGATTAGATTAGATTAGATTAGATTATACTAGATTAGATTACTCTAGATTAGATTAGATTACATTGCATTACATTAGATTAGATTAGATTACACTAGATTAGATTAGATTACATTAGATTAGATTGCACTAGATTAGATTAGATTAGATCTCATTACATTACATTAGATTACGTTGGATTAGATTACATTACATTACATTACATCAGATTAGATTAGATTAGATTAGATTACTCTAGATTAGATTACATTACGTTAGATTAGAATACATCAGATTAGATTGGATTAGATTAGATTACTCTAGATTAGATTAGATTAGATTAGATTAGATTAGATTAGATTACTCTAGATTAGATTAGACAGTTCATTCTGTATAGTTTTAGACCACCGCATCCTTGGCTCGATGTTATTGTGCCTGAAGTGAACCCAGAGGCTTTTCTTTGTCTGATGACCAGTTTAACTTCTAGAACACCCAACGTTCACCTGGAGTTTACTTCTTCGTAACCAACCTGGTAATCCTCACTGAAAAAATTTAATCTGTGGCATTGAGCAATTTAAACTGTTCTTCTTTGATTTCATTATTGCAAACAGATGATAAATAATGTATGTATTAAATATATGTATTAAATAATCAGGATGACTTGCAGCACTGGGCAACGCATGCACCGATAGAACATCAGTTTTGCCTTGTTGTGTTACTAAATTGGAGACTGCTGCTGGGTGATTTGAGTGGACACACTGTGACAGAGTGGACACACACTGCAGTGAGAAACATAGATACTTGCAACAGAAGAGGAGATTACTGAGCCTTTGTCCAGCCTGCTTCATGTTGTCATCAGTTTCAATAAATTCCACCAGCGTCAGAAACTTAAAGGAGAGAACAGCACATATCCCTGTAGCTGACGCTCTGATGTGTGCTCATATGTTCAGGCCTGTAGCCTCCATAGCTAAACACACCAAAGCTATACTGCATATTTCTGAGTTTTCATGTGAAACCTCCATCTCAGTATTGGTACCTATGCATCCAGATGTGGCATTCTTTAAAAATTCACCCCAAATATAGACCCAGTCAACATACAGCAGTGATGTAGCAGGCCTAAATAAGGCCTCCTCAGAGTTCACCTCTGAATAAATCACATTAACACAAACACAGGCGGCTTACTTTGCCTTTAAAAGGGATATACACAACATGGCTGTGTTTGTTCCCTGACTGTTAGCTCTGGTATGCCGTTAATGTGATGAGTCGAGGCCAGAGCCACTGTTGCTCTTTGATGAGTGTTTATTTTAAGCAGAATGCCAGCCAAAATGTTTCCTCCTCTGATGCTGAGCAGACGGCAGCTGTTCAAGAGGATCCTGGATCCTGGAGAGAGTCGACCTGAACCGTCCCTGAGGTCGGACAGTAACGGCTGAAATGACAGCCAAAGAACAAAAAACTTCTCTTCAGCTTTAAATGTCGAAGACAACAGACAATAAATAATGTCATCAGCTGGATCGAGGTAATAGAGTGTAAATATGTTACTGATCACCAACATTTAAATAATACTGTAACTGTGATGCTGCGTTCACTTGCTTTCACACACAGTGATTTACCAACTCACCACCATGTCAAACTATTCAATGTATAAATAAGCTCAGAAGAAAATACAATTCTATATTGTTGAGGAACTCTTTTAACGAAAGACATATTAATATGTAGGAATAACCTGAACCCGTTTATCCAGCACTGCTCTGGGCTTTATTATGAAATACAGTAAAGATGAATAGTTTCAGAGCATCTGCTTCAAACTACTTTTTCTTTAGTCATAGTGTTTGTTACTATTTCTTTTCCCGCTTCTTGTTAATTCAGAAAAACAAAAGTTTTCATGAAAAAATGTAATTCTGATCAAGGAAAAAAATTTAAAAAATAAAATTGTGATCTGGGCTCAACGCTCTATGAATGTTTTATACGTCTGTAAGCTGCTGATCTGCAGAACATGTTCTCTTTTCATTCTGTGAATGATGACATATTTATTGCTCTGCTGATGTTTGCAGATTTACGTCATCATATGACATCACAGGCTCTTTGCTTTTAGCGTGTTTTAGGGCCAGTTTCCTGCTTTCCATCCTGAACTGATCTTTGATTGGTTACAGAATTAAGTCAAATCTACCATCTGGTACAATGATGGCTGCTGTAGCTGTACTTTATGGTATTCTAGTATTAGATCACAGCCCCACTGCTCTGGACCAGCATCTCATTGATAAAGTGTCGCTTCCACCCTTTCATCACATCATTACTGTCGTTATTGCAGACGTGCAGCGGCTCACCTCCAGTGAATACGCGATAAACTGTGTTATTCACGTTCACACTAGTTAAAAGTAGCAGCATCCCAAATAGAACTGCTCAGCCTGGGGTCCCCAGGTATTTGGAGAACGAGGGCCCAGTTGTTCTCTCACATGGTTCTCTAAATATAGAGCGCCTGCAGCACCTGTTGCCCTGGTGTTTGATGGAGGCTGGGCCGCAGATTAAAGGGGCATGATAGCTTTAAAGCAAAGCACATTTATTCATGTCATTTATTCAGGTCCTTATACTTTATTTTTTATGTTTCTACTACATTTCAGGGAATTATTGGACTTTTTGCTCCACGATGTTTGATGACTTTAGTAACACAACACAGTAGTGTGTTTAGTAACACAACACATTGCAACACATTCACCAGTGACCCTCCAGTCCTTTGGTTTTAGTGGATATTGTTCTGATATGGAGAAGATGACAAACCTTCAGAATCAAATCATTTTGAAACTCATAAAATAAGATTTGTTGACAACACACAAACGGACGTGGATGAAAATAACCTGCTAGACGGGGGCAACCAGAGCTACGAAATGACTCATCTTCATCCTCATCTTCATCCTTCTTCTTATGTGAGTAGGAAACAAGAAACTCTGACTTGGACAAGTTAATTTTCTACTTGTCGGTGTTGATCAAACGGCTCAGATCTAAATAAATGATCTGGTTAGAAGAAACATCCTGTCAGACAAAAATAAAGCCTTGATTTGAGATGATTGATCTTAGATCTCAGTTTGCAGCTCTACCTCCCTTTAGATGGTCCTCTGTTCGAGTCTCTGGGATTGAACCCATTCCATTAATGCTGCAGTGATGACTGCCTTGCTGTGGTGTAACTGTCTGTGAAGGCTATGAAAGCCTCGATCAGGCCCTCAGGGACCCGAGGCCGTCAGTGGGGGACTAAAAGACTGTAGAGTCAGTAACGGAAAACCCCGGAGGCCCCGCGGCAGAGTTTGTGATGCGTGTATGGATGATGTGGTGCGTTCACTGCCTGAAAGCGCATTGCTGGAGCAGAGCGCAAAGCTGACGGAGCCACAGCAGCTCCAGAGGGACAGGCAGCAGGAGCTGGAAGAAGAAGCTGAAGACAATGTCAGTGGCGGTGAAAAGGAAGATAAGCGTTCAGGCCGAGTCCAGAAAATGCGCAGCGCGGTTCTGGAGGCTCTTTCCTCACGTTTTGCTGAGTCTGTCTCTGGTGACATACGCGGCGCTCGGTGCGCTCATGTTCCAGCACATCGAAGGACGGAGCGCATCCACCACGGAGGAGGATTACCGCCAGTTCCTGGGTCAGATCGTCAGCACCGTTCAGAACCTAACCGGTAAGTAGCCCTGGAGAAGAGGAACCGTCTGAGGTCTGTGTGGATCAAACTTTAAGAGCTCATTTATCGACTTATCATTATTCTCTCTCATTCTGACCTCTGCGTACTTCCTTTACGCACACCATGTATTCATGGCTCATCTAATTAATTTGCTTTACACTAAATATGAATTTTCAGTAAACGTCTCCTGCACACATGAAGACATCGTGAGCGAAGTGGAGACTAAGATGAGATTTGAGTTCAAGTCCATCTGGCTCCAGAGACCCAACAGGTGGACCTTCTTTGGTTCCCTCTTCTTCTGCTGCACCGTTTTCACAACAGTCGGTGAGTAAAGCTGTACGGATATTTAATTCAACATTTATAGGGTTGATGTGAAGTGATTCATATTTATGACCTGTAACAACGAGGTTCTGTTTCCACACGTCTGGTTGGTTGGTTGGTTGGTTGTTTGGTGATGTTTTCCCGCAGAATTTAGCAGAAGGATGGGGTTTGGATTCTGGTGTGGCTCAGAACAAAGGGTTGCATCCAGGATTTTTTTTTACTGTTGTTATTTATTCCCTAAATATGTAAAAACTGCTGAAGCATTTCCAGGACAGCTAGCAGACGTGGTGGAGACATGAGCTCTAGAGGATGTCTTTAGGTTTTAGATGTTTGTTCATTTCCATCAGTTATTTTTTACAAAGGCTGGGTCGTGTGATTTAGGCGTGTTATTCTGCTTTTTCCTGCTGTAAAATCAGTCTTTTAAAATCCACTATTGTTTGACCTCTAATCATTGATGGTGGCTTGTCTTTGTGTATAAATGGCCAAACATGATGTGTGTTTGTGATGGAGGGATGAGAGGTATATTCTGGGTTTGACTTTAAAGGTCCAGGAGTTTGAGATGCTGCGTTTCCAGGGGAAACATCAGCTGATGATGTCACAGACCTAAACTGTTTCTACAATTGAAAAGCAACAGAAGTCAACATCATGCAAACAACTTGAGTCCTTTGTGCCTTTTAGACCACTGTTGGATCAGGTCTGTACTGTAATGAAGGTTCCTTTAAAGCTGCTATAATTAAGATCCTTTTGTATTAATATTGGATAAAAGAGCGTTTGTAATGTTAAGGGTCAGCCTCGGGGAGCCTGTTCACAAGCTGGACACAATGGAGCATTTAGCAGCTGAAGAGCTAGAAGAAATGACACGACTCCAGCTGTATGCTAATGTTGGATGTTATGTTAGTGCTGTTTACAGCCTCTACGTGTTTAGAATCAGTGGTTTGCAGACAGAAGCTGAACTCAGATGCAGAAACATTTCCATAGTTCAGATATTGTGAGCTGGAGCGGCTGCAGAGTCCGTTAGTAGACGGCGAGCCGGGCCCTGCCCTCAAAGAGCACGTTTGTTCTGTCAGAGCCTTATGAGACATATAGGGAGCCGTCTCCCTTGGTAACCCACAGCCAGACCAAAACGATGGACGGCGAGTCGACAAAATAAACAAAAACAAAGTAACAATTTCAAATTTACGTTAAATGTAGATCTACTCATTTGAATATTAGATTTGAACCGGAGGTTCTACTGTGGTTCAACAGTTTCTGAGTGGGTTTCATTCCCTGTCATCACATGAATCCACACTTACACCAGCTAACCTGACACTCACACCACCATGGACATTTCATCACACCTCAACCAGCTCCTCAGGATTTATCAAGAGGACCACGCCAAACATGTCTGTGTAAACCTGGACTAACCTTTAGGATGCCTAGAAATACACATCAAGTGGACAGCAGCTCAGTTTCCCCATTATGTCCCCTGAGAACAACAGATACATGGTAGTCTGACCCTCATCATGCGACTCCTCGATGAAGATAACCTGCCCTAGAATATTGAATCACATTGGTGTCGTTTAACCAGTTCTATAAATGTAGATGTGGCATGAGATTGCTCTGCATGATCCAGAATCCACATCCGTACCCGGATCCACCTCTAAATTTAATCAACTCTTCCTTGGTCCAAGATCCATGCCTTCACAAAGTCTCATCAAAATCCTTCCATAGTTTTTTGAGTGATCCTGCTAACAGACAATCCAGAGTAAAGAAGACACAGAGCGGCGTTACCAAGAACAAAGCAGTGAATCAGAGATAAAACATTATTTCCTGATTGTTTCATGGCGTTCTAAAGCACAGATAAACACGCCCACAACGCCAAAGCATTGACTCTCTGCTGTGTGTGTATGTAGCTCAGCCCCGACCACAGACACAGTCAGAGAGGCGGAGGCAGACGTGTTGATACATTGTTAGCCAATAGCCTGATCTCAGTCCCTGTGATTGGCTGTGGGCGGCTGCCTGGAGACGTCCTGACCCCAGTAGAACACTTAGAGAAGGATAACTGGTCCCAGGTCTGATCAGGGACGACTAACTGCTCCTCCAGAACCACAGCTGCTGACTGATACTCACTGACTGACTCGTCATGCTTCTCTGTTGGGGGTTTTCTGTAATGTGGTCCATGTTACTTGTGGTTTGGTGCACTTTGGTGCTAATGAGCTCAGCTGTTTGTATTGACGTTGCCAGACAGTAAATGCTTGCAGCAACTTACTGTGGCTTAATGGATGAGCACCAAGCAGTAAACCATGTGGATACATTTCTAAACAAATCCACAAATATCTGTTTGAACGAATTTCCTAATCAACAGGGTCCAGACTTATACGGTGGGGCGCCAACATGCACACATATCAGAGTAGCATTATTTGAGCATTTCTCACATCTGCTTTAATAAAGCATACAAAAGAAAGCAATGCATATCCAAACTACTCTCCAAACAGAAGATAGTTACAGGATAACAGGGTAACCAGTCAGATTTAAGGGAGGTCCGGTCCCCCTTCTGGACACACCCCTGCCTACAGTGTCATACTAAAGCTCAGGTGGGTATCACCCCGATTCACCTGTCCTGACAACCAGACGACAAAACCCAGGTTATCTGGTAGCATGAGGCGCTAACAGATCCAGTCTCACAACTGCTGGTCTGCCTATGGACACATCGAGGAGAATTCACATAAGATCAATAGTTCTGCATAATAATAAAAGCTATTGTTCACTGTGTAAAGAACATTATTATTGATCTCCTTCCTGACTAACACACTAACAAGCTGATATAAAAAGATTTGTTGTGGGGCTTATCATCAGGAGGCAGCTGTCAGATGGTTCGAATATCTGAGGATCCTGCCTGTTGGGGCAGCGGGACGCTTTAGTGTCTGGTAGATTTAACAACATCTCCTACATTTTATACCAGACAATCAATCTATTGATGGAGAAAGTAATCAGATTAATCCATAATAAAAAACTTCAAAGGCTGTTTATACAGTTATCTCCATATCTTACATTCATTTGTCCATAATGGAAGTAAAATTAGGATATGACTGAAGATAAATACAGGTATGTTTGAAATGACATTTATCAAAAACTTTTTTTGAAAACCTTTTGCTTTTTTTATGGAAACTGCATCATAATAATAATAAATAACAACATTTATGTGCACCGTCAAAATGGCTGCCCTCAGAAAAACAAATGCAAAAAAACAAACATGCATCCATTTCCTGACAGACACACATTAACAGACATCAGAGTGTAACAGTTAACATGGGTTAAGGCCTCAGTTAACATGGTTAAGGGCTCTGGTGACCTCAGAGGTTAGGAGGAGTCCAGGCTCATCAGGGTACCTTTAATATGAGCCTAGTGGCTCTGAGAGGTCTTTATATGGAGAGACTGGGTCTGAACATCTGAGCCCGTTTTTTTAGCTAACTCGTTTTAAAGGCCACAGAATTTCAGCTTTGTTGGGCATCGCTTGTTGTGTGGTGACCGATCAACAGCAACATGTCAGAATTTTTGTTCAGCCATCTTCTCTTGAACTGTTGAACCACTTTTTTTCTGCGACTGTGTGAAGGTCAGGGTTAAGCCCCTCCCTCTAAAGTCACAAACAGGAAGCTGAATAAGACGTGTAGATGGTGCAGGACACTGCTGAACATCAACAGTAAGTGTGTGGAAGTTTAACTTTGATGAATATGAAGCATTTATAATGTTTGTTGGGGGGGGGGGGGTGTTGGTGTCATGCACACAGTCAGGCTGTATAAAAGGGGGACTGACCCATAAATGATAGTTCAGAGTCTTCATCTGTTATATTTCCTCCAGAATGACCGAATGGTAAGAAAACACACTGATAACCTGTCAGAAACAGCATCACAGCTGTTTTTACGTACCACATGTTTGTGTCTGAACGGGGGGGCAGACAGGCTGAAGGCGGGACAGAAGCCCCCCCCCCCTCTTACAGATTATCACAGGTTATTAGTGAACAGGAGATGACAGGAGGAAATGCAGCTCACGTATGATCTGAACTATCGCGGTGTTTCCACCTCCTGTGACTGGAGGACCTCGTGAGGATGCATTAGTCAGTCTGTTACTCTCAGATACATAAAGATAAGTGGGGAAAGGAAGGCAGCTAATGGCTAATGGCTTAACAGCAACAGGAAGCCCACAGTCTGAGAGGAGGAGGCTTTTTACCCAACCACAAAAAGCTTATTAAGTTGTTAGAGGAACACGGTCCTGGAGTTTAGTTTGGAAACACTGGATTATTGTCTTAGTCTCCACTGGTTCTCTGTATTTATGTAGAAGTGAGTCCATCATCTGTCTTAATTCACTCAGGTGGAACAAACTGGTGATCGATGGGGGGGGTTGTTAGTATGCACCTATCAACACTTCAGTCACTTCATCAGAAAAGTATACATTTATTCTCATAATAATCTGACTGTATTCTTGAAATCTCAGATTCTTTTCTCTCACTAAAGAATCAGATAGATTTATTATATATTATATATATTTTATGAACATATTTTATGAATACATTTTATGAATACATTTTATGAATATATTTTATTAATAATTTTTATGAATACATTTAATGAATATATTTTATGAATATATTTTCTGAATATATTTTCTGAATATATATTCTGGACATATTTTATTTATTTATTTTATTCATACATTTTATGAACATATTTTATGAATATATTCTATTAATACATTTTATGAATATATTTTATGAACATATTTTATGAATATATTTTATGAACCTATTTTCTGAATATATTTTCTGGACATATTTTATTTATTTATTTTATTCATACATTTTATGAACCTATTTTATGAATATATTTTATGAACATATTTTATGAATATATTTTATGAACATATTTTATGAATATATTTTATGAACATATTTTATGAATATATAGATGCGATGACGACAGATGATCATGAGGCTGGAGGTAACAGCCGTCAGCTGTAGCTCAGCTGTTTGACACATGTTGGTGTTCCATTACAATCATTTAATGAGTCTTTCTTGATCATTTAGAGAAGAGACCATCTTCTGTTCGTTTTGGTGACTTGATGAAACCAGTCAGATGACATCACTGATAACATGTTGTCTGGGTGTTAGAAAAAATTATTTTTACAGGTTTCACCGTGTCAGACTGGACTCATGGTAATTTGTAAGAACACTTTGACCACTTTGTCCTTTGTTACAGGGTATGGGGAGATCTATCCAGTTACCCTGCTGGGTAAGGTGGTGTGTGTCTTTTACGCCATGGTGGGCATCCCTCTCATGCTTCTGGTCATCCTCGATGTGGGAGACTTCCTCGCTCTGCTGATGTCCAGATCCTACATACGCCTTCACGCTCTCTGCAAACTCCTCCGCTCCCACACCTGGTCACCGTGGAAGGCTGGGAAGAAGAAAGAGGACTCCCGCCACTGGACTCTAGAGGACGGCACCTTTGTTTTCAGCCATGACAACGTGGTGCGTGAACCCCTCGACATCCGGCAGGTGCTGCACAGCCAGGCGGACGTACGGCACAAGTCCATCCAGCTCCAAAACAACAAAGAGATCTTTGAGAAGATTCTGGCCAGGGAGAACTTACTCAGAAAGGGACCGCTGCTCAGGACCCTGTCCTGCCCACAGCTAGACCAGCAGCCACCACCACCCAAAGGACATGTCATATGGGACTTCACAGGGTTAGGAGATGGGATGGAGATGCTGGATGTTCCCTTTGTTCTCATCATTTTCATTGTGTTTGCCTACATCCTCTTTGGTGGTTTGATTCTACCACTTTGGGAAACTGCGTTCAAGGGCTTCGACCCCTACTACTTCTGCTTCATCACGCTCACCACCATTGGTTTCGGTGACATCGTACCCAATCACCCCAAGTACTTCATGCTCACCTCACTCTTCATCATTGTCGGCATGGCCATCATGTCCATGGCTTTCAAGCTGAGCCAAGCACGAATTGTGTTCTTCTACCGTCATTTCATCAAATTCATCAGCAGAGGAAACGTGGAGACTTTCAGAAACCAGGAGAACCACTGAGTCAGCAGAGACTCTGCCTCCTGTCTCAGAGCTGTACAGCTTCAGAGGCCTGGTTCAGACACGGGGCTGGACTGCCGGTCCATGAGAACCGGTCCAGTGCATCGTTTGTACCGACTGTTCATTTACAAGCATGAGCAAAACAAAAAGTGTGCATGTGCCAAAAGCTTTTTCCTTATGAAGGAGGGTGATATTCAACAGATACAGTTTCTTACCCAGGGAATGACTGTAAGTTACTGTAGTACTATGAGATACTATTACTCCTACCTTACAGGACTGTAGAGGATTTTGTTCAGAACTTCTTACTCTCTTCTCAGAAAGTCAAATAAAGTCCCTTTTAAATTCAGCTTTGTATTTTTTTAAACTTTACTCTAAAGCACAACTCAGCATAAACAAATATTATATTTTCCAGACATACCGATTTGCCTCAGATCAGCCAATGAGATCCTTGCTTGTTAACTCGTAGCCCTAAGCTAGGAGTCTCCTCACCCATCAGTTATTGCACCAGATTAAAGCAGGTTTATTTGAAATAGGTATTCCGCCCCAGATCATTGGCCCCTTTGGACTGGGTGTGTCTGGTCTCCTGCAGGTCCTGGGCTGGGTGTAGCTGAGGTGCCATCAAGGTAGCTGGAAAGACTTGTGTTTCCAGTTAATGCTAAAGTTGGTTGGTTTCACCCTGCTTTAAGTCCTGTGTTCCTTTCTTTTCTTTCCAACCTGTACCTATAACAGCTGAAGGAATGTCATCATCCCTGTTCGTTCACAAGAAATCTTGAAAGTTTGTCGATGGATTTTGATTACATTTTGTGTAGGAGTGGATCTTTGGCCAAAGAGGAGTCTATTTTGAGGCAGATTATAAAAAATACTCAAAACTAAAAATACTCTGGCATGGACAAGTCATGATGTTCCACTATGAAACACAACTGGATCGAATCTGGAAATTACAATCTCCATGGAGGGTGTCAGTATGTGTGGGGTCATAGAGGCGTGACACTGCCACCTACAGGTAGTTGAGATAATGCAGATTCAGAGTTATTCAGTGGATTCATATCTCTGGAAGGTAAGACGTTCTGGCAGTAGGTTTCCAGCATGAAGGAAGTGGGTGGTATTAGTTTGGCATGAGGCTGATCTGTGGATAGTGACGTCATCATGGTGACATCACCATAGCGTGTGCTATGGTAAATTGATTATTTTATGTTGGTGTCTGCAGCCAGCACGTTAATGTAAAAGACTTAACGGAGAGATTCTCTGGAACAACTTAGTCTGCATCCACCATCAGGAATTAATGGACACCCTGCAATCAGGATGGAGTACTCAACCTGACTATTGTGTAAGATAAAGTCATTATGGTTGTTGATTACAATTTCCAAGTAGAAGAACCAACAACCCCCAACACAGGGATTATTATTAGTGTCATGGAGTCGTTTACAACAATAATAAATAATTGTAAGAACAATTGTAAGAATAATAAATATCCCACCATAACCAGGTCTGGTTATGGTGGGATAACCAGGTCTGGTTCACCCAAACCCAAACCCAAACCTACCGGTCACCTAAACCTACCAGTCACCTAAACCCGAACCTACTGGTCACCTAAACCTGAACCTACCGATCACCTAAACCCAAACCTACTGGTCACCTAAACCTACCAGTCACCTAAACCTGAACCTACTGGTCACCTAAACCTGAACCTACTGGTCACCTAAACCTGAACCTACTGGTCACCTAAACCTGAACCTACTGGTCACCTAAACCTGAACCTACTGGTCACCTAAACCTGAACCTACTGGTCACCTAAACCTGAACCTACCGGTCACCCAAACCTGATATGTTCAATTCTGATTTTTGGAGTTCTGCTTGAAATGGGTTTCAGAAAACTCTTAGAAACAGTGAAATATTTAAAACCGGATCAAAATAAATGTCTAATTAATGTCTAACATGACATTTTATAATATGGCTTTTTTACTAGAAGTGTTTTCTGTCACTCTACTTTCACCAAATATCAGAGTAATAACTGAGATCAAACTGGGCTGAATAATGACGTCGTACTACAGATGAAGCTTTATGAAGAGGCGGATGATGAGCTTGTCGTGCTCTCCATCGGCCTCCTATAGGTTAGTGACTCATATGATCTATGGAGGGTGAGGGCGCAGAAGAGGAGAAACTACAGATTCCAACAACATTCAAACCACATTTTTACGCTGTTTTATCACAAAGATATTAACAGAACCATAGAAAAATGTTAAATAAAGTGTCTAACAGTTACATGTACAGTCTTTTTCAGATAAATGTGAATCTAATGACACTGTCTTGTTGTCATCAGTTAAGACATCTGAATGTTTCATTTAACTACATTACCATTTATTCAGATTTACACTGAAGTCCTGTTGTTCAGCTGCATGAAGAGTCATCCTGCAGTAACATCATCAGAGCATAAGATGGCGCTGCTGTACAACAGCAGACTGTATGTTTGTATGCAGCAGGTCAGTGTTGGCAGGTGGTTCAGAGGGAACCAATGAATTCACATGAATAAAGAAGACAAATGGAGCCTTCTATTCAAGCTGACATTTATTACACTAAATATGAGCTGCTGTGTTCTTTAGTCTTAATATATAACATATGCTTTGTTTTTTCTACATGTCATTTAGAGGAAGGTGATGGAGTTACAATATTTTCCCATAATTCAATGTTTTAGTTGCATCATCATCATCATCAAATCAAGTGTTCAAATCATCCCTTGAATAAATAGAAGTGCTAAATTATGCTAGAAGAAATTTACCTGATCTCACAAAGGATTTCCTTGATCTGGATCCGCCTCAAAATCTCATCACCTCTTCAAAATTTAAATCCTAACAGAAATTTTTCAGATATCTTGCTGACAAAAATGACATAGCCTCTGCGTGATCCTGCTGCCCCTCTAGTTTGTACTCAGTATGGACGGAGTGGTAAATATCCAGATCATTGAGGTCAGTGGTTTTCCCTGCAGTGAACCCATGATGTGCAGCACATTACCTCCCTCCTAAGTAAAATCTAGGAGATGCAAACACAACGTCTTTGGTGGAGGCAGACAAAAACCATCATGAGGTGTTTCGTCTGGTGGCTCCATTAGGTTATGATCTAAACTAGAAGTTTTTATTTATTATAATATCAGTCTGTCACAGTATTTAGTGCAGAAACAGTTGTAGAGCTTCATTAATGCACAAAATGTCATATTAGATTCTAACTGGTTTCATCATGGAGTTTAATGTTTCCACACCAGTTTGCCCAGTAGATGTCAGTGCTGTGATGGGATCGAACCCTCCTCCTCTGCATTCTTACTCCTGTGAGGTCGTCCACAGCGACCAATAGGACGCCACGTATATGCCTCCTCATTCTTGTTTGTTTTTTTCTGAGATTTTTATACACTGTAAATATTTGATTGAAAATTTGAATGAATTGCACAAATACCATGAAGCTTCATATGTAGAAAGAAGAAATTATTCAGTCCAAACAACATTATGATATCCACCATTTTCATGATGATTCAAAAACGGTTAAAATAAATCCATCCATCATCTATAACCGCTTATCCTAGCAGAGTCATGGGGGGCTGGAGCCTATCCCAGCTGACACAGGCTCAAGGTCAGATTAAAACACCTTATTTAAACACTACAACACCTTCATTGAACACTAACTGTGACTAAACCAACATGCAATACTGTAGATGAAAAAATGTCCCATAAAATGTGGTTCAAAAAATAAAAACTTTACTAAACCTGCCCTGCTGATCGCCTGCAGGGGCCCTCCAATGGCTGGCCAGGATGCCAAATGGTTAGGTTCTGGTTATCCAGTGGACTACCAGGATCCCGGGAAGGACCGCAAAAACTGAAAACCTGGTTTCCCCAAATTGTGCAGAAACTCGCTTGGAAAACCACTCCAAAAGCACATCTCTTAGGTAGGGTATAGGGACACAGCTGTTGGGTAGGGTATAGGGACACAGCTGTTGAGTAGGGTATAGGGACACAGCTGTTGAGTAGGGTATATGGGACACAGTTGTTGGGTAGGGTATAGGGACACAGCTGTTGGGTAGGGTATATGGGACACAGTTGTTGGGTAGGGTATAGGGACACAGCTGTTGGGTAGGGTATAGGGACACAGCTGTTGGGTAGGGTATATGGGACACAGCTGTTGGGTAGGGTATAGGGACACAGCTGTTGGGTAGGTTATATGGGACACAGCTGTTGGGTAGGGTATTTGGGACACAGCTGTTGGGTAGGGTATATGGGACACAGCTGTTGGGTAGGGTATATGGGACACAGCTGTTGGGTAGGGTATAGGGACACAGCTGTTGGGTAGGGTATATGGGACACAGCTGTTGGGTAGGGTATAGGGACACAGCTGTTGGGTAGGGTATAGGGACACAGCTGTTGGGTAGGGTATATGGGACACATCACACCTCCCATTCTACCCTAAATCCACAGCGAGAGGGAGAAGGTGGGAAGAGTCCAATAATGATCAGGTAAATCTGATTTTGTGAAATGACAAAAAATATTGGTTTGGTCTCAGATTGGCTGAAATGTTAATAACAACCTGATGTCTTATAAATAATAATATTGATAACTAAAATATATAAACTAAACAGGATGATGTTGACTAAAGATGTTAAACACTAACGTTGGACACAGGACTGAGACTAACACTATGCTCCCATTTAAAGATACTAAAGATACATACTTTAGGATTATGGGGTGGCCCTGGCAAGCCAGTGCCACCCCAGAGCAGTCTGGACACGTCCCTGCTCAGGTGTTACATTAAAAGTAATCCGAGTGCTGTTCTCCCTTTGTGAATAGAACGGGATTATTCGGTCTTTGCAGTAGTTGTGGTTTGGTTTGGCAAAGAGTCGAGCAGAAATCTTCAAAGGTTAAATGACGTCAGCAGTGGCTCCAGTCAGTAGGAGCGCACATCTCCTCCTCTTCCTCCTCCTATCACTGCTGCCGTTATTGACCCTCGTGCACCTGAGGTAAGACTTCCACACTGCTTCACACACACTGCTTCACACACACTGCTCCAGATCATCTGAAGCTGCTGACGGACTCTCTCTGTCTCCAGGAGGACTTTACATCCATCGGGTTGTCTTCTCGGGACCATCATCATGGGGATAATAGATGAGATCCGGCATTTTAATTTGCTTACATGGCTCAGAGAGGAGCGACAGTCGAGGAAACTGATCCTCTTCATCGTTTTCGTCGCTCTGCTCCTGGATAACATGCTGCTCACTGTAGTCGGTAGGTTTTATCTTTATCTTCATCTTCACTATGTCCAGTTGTGTTTAAAAGCTGCGCCTGTTGCTTCTTTCTGCATGGCGCTCTCATCGTGCGCAAATGTGCCAAAGTCCGCGCGTCGGATCCAAACCTGCGCCTCATTTACTAATCTGGGAAGATTAAAAGACGTTTCATATTTTTCTTGAGGAAAGTTTAGGAATCTATAACATGACATCGATCTCCACTGGAACGGCAGATCTGAGACCATTTATTGACCCTTCCTCCTGACTATGTTACAGATCCATTAATATGCTAATATACGTTCACTCTTACGTCACTCATATCCCCACCAGACATTACAGAAGGTATTTCAAATAAACCCAGAAACCACTAAGCACCATCATCATCTTCATCGTCAACATCTAAAAGTTTAATAAGGTTATCCAATAATCATTAATTAACGAAATCAAGTCGATTTTAAGGGATGCATGCTTTTCCCCTTAATGTCTATATGATGTGGAACTTTAAAGTTAGGGTGTTTATTTCATATGTTCACGTGCAAATTAATCATGAGGATCTCATATTTAACCCCAGTGTAGGTTAAAATGACCCACCTGCTCTAAACTCCTAATATAAAGCAATCTAGGAGAATTTTAAAGCCCAGATCTATTTTACATGAAGGAACAATATCTGGGTTCTCCCTCAGAGCGCAAAATAATCCAGGACCATGCACATTTTTAACCTGTCATACTTGTTTCTTTGCTAAAGTAGAGATTTATTATTATAGTATTGATGAAGGTATGTAAACATAATTTTAAGCAAGAGACTGAGTTTAACTTAAGAAAATAGAATTGTGCACAAATACATGTTATTAAAAGGAAACAATGACACCTTGAACCTGTTTGGATATATAGTGACTTATTCTAATGACCTCACCCACAACATGAACAAGCAAACCTTCACCAGGGCAGCTCAGCACCCCCATCATCACAGGTCCCAAAGACGTTAAATCATATCAGATGTAAATGGTGAAAACAGCCCAACATGATCTCAGCTGTCTGAAGATGAGGCTCCCATTCCTCCTTGAGGAATATCTAAACAATGATTTAGACTCAAATCCTAAAAAGTTGAATTCAGATTTTTGACATTTTCAAATTTATTGTGGAAACACATCTTTCCTCTTGTGGATGAACTGCCATGATGCTTCCATCAAAGTCTGAGGTTGACAGGAGCAGTGGAATATTTGAATAAACTAGTAAATAAATGTATAACAACATAATATAATGTATAATAAATGACCTCATGCTACATTTGAAGCTTAATCGGATGTGTGCAAATGAAAAATGACCCGAATATTATTCCATTTTCAGTAAAAAAAATCTATCATATATAAAGATATCACAAAGAATCCACCAATCCCTGCACGAGGAGACAGATGACGAGCTTCATGGGCTCTCTTCTCGACTTTTCATAGGTCGCTGACTCATTATGATCTTGTAAGAATGAGAACATGGAAGGGAAGAATCTGCAGATTCCAGCAACATTCAAACCACATGTCTACACCATTTATCCATGAAGATTTTGATTTAAGAAAAAATATATCGCCACAGGGTAAAAATGCTCCTATGTCCCGAGTCAATTCAGATTTGTTTATTTCCAAATGATAACAAAAGTTCTCATCGCATGTTCCAAAAGAGCAGGTCTTAGATTGTTATGACTGTATTATTTTAAAAACCCAATAAAGTTTTGGGTCCATCAGTCCTGAAAACATTCAAATCAGGAATGTCACACAAAGATAAAGTCTTAATTTACAGGTTTGAAAGTCAGAACCAAACATTTGTTGAAAAGTTGTTCCAGTTGTTTATTCTTTAATACAAATGCACATTTGCATGTTGACAAACAATCATGGGGCAACAAGCCGAACAAACAATTTTGTTTTTCAAACGTAATATCTGACTGAGCCCGTCTGCGTGCATCCTCCTGTCTTTTGTTACCAGAAGCTTCACTTATTGACTTATTCCTGCCTGCCTGCGTCATGTCGTGCAGTCGGCCCTGCCCTCCTACCCTCCAAATGAAGTTCCTCTTATCTTTATTAGAAAACAGGTTTTAGGACTGCCCCGCTGGGGCTTCTGAACATGAACCTCCTGCGTCATCTCCAGCCTCTGTTGCAAGTCCTATCTACTTACAGCTCCTACACGAAATAAATAGCATTAAACATACCAACAATGGTCAGCTGTTTTTGCAGGCTGAGACGCTGGATGATCGTTTCCAATAATGCATGTTGACCACTTGACACTTAACTCACCCTAATACAGAAAGAAGAAAAAAACAAATAATACCAACAAATGTCAGAATCATGTGTGTGAAGCATATGTAGATTACATGTAAACAATGAACACAGCCCTCAATGTCTGGAGCCTACAGCCCAAATACTTCTGGTCCTCAGAGCTGGTAGTTTATGGAACATAGACTAAACGTAGAGCGTCTCTGGAGGGAACAGACTAAACGTAGAGCGTCTCTGGAGGGAACAGACTAAACGTGGAACGTCTCTGGAGGGAACATAGACTAAACGTGGAACGTCTCTGGAGGGAACATAGACTAAACGTGGAACGTCTCTGGAGGGAACATAGACTAAACGTGGAACGTCTCTGGAGGGAACATAGACTAAACGTGGAACGTCTCTGGAGGGAACAGACTAAACGTAGAGCGTCTCTGGAGGGAACATAGACTAAACAACATGAATGCAATATGAAATAATTAAAGGAAAATTCACAGAGGCACGCAGTCCATCATACTGTCCTTCTAATCTGTACTTGTTGGCAGTTGTTTTATTTACATGTAATCTACCATTTCTAATGACAGTAAAATGTGAGTGTAATCCACCTGAAGGAAGATAAACAGGATTAAAAGACTCAGATCAGTCCTGGAAAATGAGTGTGAAGAGGTTACCTTTTGTATCCAAGCAGCCAAAATGTAACAGGAAGTGTTTGAGTTCATTTGTCTTATTTGACTTCAGGATGTTGATGCTGAAATGGTATAAAGTAGTTTTTAGCCTCTCTTGGGTTCCATACTAAACTAAGAAAGGTTAGACCAAAGTCTTTTTGTTTTTAGGTGTTTTCTGACTGCCTCTTCCCAGGAAGTTATTTTTTTCACCCATGTTGTTTGGTTGGTTGTTCAGCAGGATGATGCAAATATTACTGGATGGATTTCCACAAAACTTGGTGCAAGGGTGGGTCAGGAAAGACCTGGATAAAGGGACAGATCCAGGATTTTTTCCCACTATCTTTGACATTGATAGATGTTTCTCATCATCTTCTCTTACTATGCAAAAACTACTCAGATGATTTCACAGAAATGTGTGGAGGGGTTGGGCATGGGGGTTGGGGCATGGGTCACGCCGGCTAAACAGAACTGCAGGATGGTTTGGCTTTGGCAGAGGTCTATGAAGTTACAGATAGTTTATGAAAGCCATGACCAAAATGATCATATATTCTGTCATTGTGTTATTTATGGATGGAATCATTGTCAAAATTATTAACTGGCGACATCCTGGATCCTGAATGATCCCCCTCAAGGATCCCTGGGGTCCCCAGACCCCACTTTGAAAACCACTGCTCTACACCATTACCTGAATGGAAATAATCTAAATATCATCTACATAGTTCACAAAATTGAGCCACAACTTTTGAAACTCCTCCCACCACGTCATTACACTGGATGTGACATTAGCATCATACGGTTAGCATCAATCACGGATTGTCTCATCTTTCATCGCGTCATTCTCCTCCTGTCTTTTTGTGCCTCAGTTCCCATCATTCCCAGCTACCTGTACAGCCTGGATGAGGCAGCAGAGGAGTTGTCAAAGAACAGCAACCTGTCTCAGCAGGGGCCTTCAGGAGCCTTCAGCAGCATCGTGTCTTTATACGACAACACTGTAATGTCACTGAGCTTCAACGCCACGGCCAGGCCAACTGACCTCATCACTACAGCGCCCGCTGCTACAACTACAATGCTGCTACGGAACTCCTCCGACTGCCCCAACGCCACCAACCAGCTGGTCAAGGAGAATGTCAAAGTGGGACTACTGTTTGCCTCCAAGGCCACCGTACAGCTGATTGCCAACCCCTTCATTGGGCCGCTCACAAACAGGTAGGTTGTCATCTTGTTTTTGTTTGTGTGGAGACATTAGTGACGTAGCTTTTACAACCAGGACACTTGCTGAATTTGGTTAGCCTTAAAGATTAGTTCTGCTAGTTGTATTAGCATGATGGAAAGTTGTTCTAAGGGTTTAAGTGGCTGAAATGAGCTTCTTCCGTTGGGTGGCTGGGCTAAGGCGTAGAGATGGGACATATGGAGGGAGCTCACTGTAGAACCGCTGCTCCTTCAGGTCGAAAAGAGACAGTTGAGACGGTTCAACATCTGGTTAGGATTCTCCTCAGGCCTCCCTTTGGAGGATTTATGGGCACGTCCGACTGGGAGGAGACCCAGAGGTAGACATAGAACTCGCTGGAAGAATTATATATTCAGTAACTAGAGAGTGGTGTTGGGGAGTAACGGCAGGAATACCCGGCTTAGTCTGCAGCTACCATGACCTAAACTCGGATAAGCTAAAGATGGATGGATGGATGGATAAATGGATGGATTTTTGTGAGCAGCCATTATATTCTTCTTCTTCTAATGGATGAAGTCATAAAGGACAACATGAGGTGAAACAGTTTTTAGGAGATCAGCGCTCTCCTCTTATTTCCCCCTCTGATAAACCAGGGTTTATTATTGATGAATCCAATAATTATATTAGGTGTAAAATATTGGATGAAAACAGTGACATCATTATTTTTAAATCAGCAAATTCTAATTTTTGCATGAAAAGTGATTTGTTGTTAGCCAATCATTCAGCTCTCTGTAAAAATATCAGTCAAACATGAGCAAAACAAAACTATACAAACATACAAGTCTAGATTCATTAGCTTTACTTTCTGAATTTAAAATTAACATTAAAAATAAAAAATCTTGGTTTCTTCTAGGTTTCCCTCACAATGAATATTATAATTGTGCCATGAGGCAAAAAAGTGAAATATTCTGAATTATAATGTGTTTAAGTTGTCTGAATACTGTGATGTTAAAATAATAAATAATAATCATCATCATCATCATAATAATCTGATTTTAACATCCTGGAAATGACACATGAATACAGTGGTGGGGGTGTAACTGGCAGGCTGCTCCTCTGACTGCTATCATTCTGTGGATAATGTAAGGTGAACATTATTGATCAAATATTGATGAATACAACAATACCACAGCTGGACTCAAGGACGCTCCTATGTTTAAAAAACGCAGCAATGGTTGCCTCTTCGATCATCAGTGGTAGATGAAACATGATACTGGGCCCTCTGGACCAGTGGTTCCCAAAGTCTGGGTTGCAACCCACAGGTGGGTCACAGGAGATTTTATTTGGGTCTCCAAATAAAATAGTTATGATTCTATTTGACTATTATTCTAGATTTATATCTGCAGAACATCTTTCAGCCACATGTTTCTAGCTCCACCACACATGGAGTTCTGCCAATCATAGCACGACATTGGAGCCAGGCAGGTGGTGCCTTGTTCAGAACCCGTTTGGGTTTGCACCCAGGTGTCCACCATAGTTTCCAAAGTAATGAACACATTTTGCAGGTGGTCACAAACATGGATGCCTGGCTAATAAAAACGAAAGGCATAGCTAGAGACCAGGGACAAGACCCAGCTAAGGACCAGACTGCTGCAGGTAATGTTAGCTTAGCTACCGCCCTGAGACTAAATGCTACACCTGATATGTTGCTCTCCTCTTGTACACCTGACTGGAACGCAAAGAACAAGCAATATTCTGTTTGATTTAATGATGAGAGGGAAATATGAGTTAATGTTAATTACAACAAAATGCACTTAAATTGTCGCATATTAAGTAGTTAAAATGTGTGTTGTTTAAAAAACAAAAAAAAACAAAAACAAAACACTGGTCTAGGGTACCCTTCCAGAGGACAAAGCAGGCCAAACTGCCCTCTGGGGTGAACTTTCAGTGGACATAATGGTGCTCCCATGTTTGGAAAATGCTGCAATAATCCTTCTTTAGTGTCTCTATGGTAGATAAAACATGATACTGGGTCCTCTAGGTTACCGTTCCAGAGGAAAAGAAGTCAGAAGCAACCTTGAGTCCAAAACCAACTCTTCATTAGTCCAGAATCCACCAGTACACAAAGTGACATTAGAATCCGTTGATAACTTTCCAGATATCCTGAGGACAAACAAACATGGATGATCACATGACCTGCTCTGACTCTCATTGCTGGAGGTAATAAAAGCAAATATTGTTTGCTTTTTATCCGTTGGATACTTGGCTGCTTTCTAACTTTTCACCACAGTTTCATATAGGACATATTCCAACTGTTAGTTTTACATCAGTCAGATCCATTTGACAAATTTAACACCACAATTAAATCGACAGAAGTCTAGCAGTCAATTTAGTTTAACACCACCAGAAGAAAAGACACACGAACATTTCTGTTTTCTGGAAACGAAAGCTGAAAATACTGCCCATAAAAAAAAAGGTGTTTGCATTCATGTCAGAAACGTTTGAGGGATCGAGGATATCTTCTCAGAGGTCCATATGTAGGATTCTGATTCGACCCAGGCTGCGTTTGAATCATCTGTCTTTGCAGGACTCGTTTGAAGCACAGCCATTTGTCGATTTTTGCTTTTTTTTTTTCTAACTGCAAGTACCATGGCAACAATATATAATCTGTACAGTAAAACATAGCTAGTCCACCTCCCTCCCTCTAAAGACTCCTCCTCCATATGCACTGGTGTAGCTTTGAGACGTAGCAGCACACAGGATAGCACAGACAATCAATGCAACACCTGGTATGGATGATGAACTCTACTACTCCACTAGCAAACAAACTTCTTCTTTACTCAACAAACTTCTACCTTCCCTGGAGGAGCTTTCAATAAAATCTATATTGATACAGCTCAGCCATGCATATCCAACCTATTTGGAATATCTGGCTGTGTCTTACATAAAACTCCAAAAACATTGGACAGGAAATGATTAGAAACAGAATGACAAAGACAAAGCCAGCTTATCTCAGTATGACGGCTTTCTTTGAGAAAAAGGCTTCCTTCAAGCCCAGCTCCAAAATAATGTTCTGTGTTTGGAGAACCAGCCAGAGGTCAGTACATAATGACATTTCTGCTCTTATAAAAGGCTTCATCCAACACAAATTGAAGAGGAGGATCAGCAACAGCTTCCATTTTCATGTCTTAGGGAGGAAGATCAAATGCTGCATATAGTAAACGTGGGTTTAATGCAGTTCTGATGGTGTGATGTCATGTCAGCTAAACAGATCTAATCCAGTAGAGCAGAATTCCTGATAATGTGTGTTTGTACTGTGTGTGTGCATGGTCTGTGTGATGCTTATCAGTTCAATTCTACAAATAGAAAATTAAAAATATGAAACCGACTTGTTTTTCTACATTTCATATAAATTCACTACATTTCCATAAACACTATGGGCTGTATTTAAACAATCTAAACAGTGTGGTCTGTCGTCCATGGCACGCCTTTATTTAATGTCTCCTTTGCTTGTTAAACAGCTTGTTGCTATATCAAAAGCTTCACTCATCTCATTGAGGGACAGATATGTGGTCCTTGGCTGGTGGGTTGTCTGTCCCCCCATTGGCTGTCCCATCAACAACCACATTTGTTTGATTTTGAGCAAATGCAGCAAGATTTAACTGAGGAGGAGAGGAGGAGGGATGCTTCTACACATCAAAAAGGTCCAACAGAGTCCAGGTTCACACAGTGAAACGGTCCAGGTTCACTGTAGTCCAGGTTCACACAGTGAAACAGTCCAGGTTCATACAGTGAAACAGTCCAGGTTCATACAGTGAGTCCCTTATATTGCAGTAAAAACACTGCACCTTGACATTAGACCAGGTTTTTGTTGATCACTGCCTGCTGCCTCAAGATTTCAACGCCAATAATCTACCAGGCCACATGTCATTAAGGCCAACACGGGTGAACAGATGGGCACAAGTATATTGGTTGCATAAAAAACACAGACATTAGGCATGAAAATGAAAACGACATCGGTAGAACCCTAGCAATGAGAGAAGTTGGAGCTCAGAGTTTACCTCAGGATTTGATGCCTCTGCTAAAAATGTTCATTCAGAGGAGGGAGGAGACTCAGCATTGGTATCTGTGCACCGCCTTTACCTGATAATAATCCCTGAATGTAGACGGTAGGCAGACAAGCGGCTCCCTCCAGCCAATAAGATGCAAGATGGGAGGTTAAATCATGCACTGTCATAAAAATAAACCCTCTCTGGTTTTCTATCCAACATTCTACATTTACACAGGAAAAGCACTCAGAATGTCACCTCAAGGCCCAACAGTCCCTTTTTAATTAAATTAAACCCAAATTCTAACTCTACTTAACGACTTCCTCTGGATCCACTCAAAATGTAACAATATCTCTCAATGTTACAGAAAGAGAAACAAATCCTGGCCCTGGGCCAGATCTACTCTCTAATCTAAAGGGTTCCTCCTGGATAGATAAACATAAACTCCTTAACAGGGCAAAACTGGGGAAAAAATGATTCCAAAATCTTTACTATAGATTGAGCTGAATGAACAAATTTCTTCATATTAACAATGTATAGCTTGGTTTATGTGATGTGAAGTTGCTGCTTGTATTTCTGAGCCCACAGAGTCGAACCTCCATCACCACTCTTCTATGATCAATAAGTCTGCATGCACAAAATTTTCCAAAGATATTTTAATTCTATCAGTATGTGTTTATGCTTCGCTGAAGCCTCATTATGTCATTTTTCAGATCTGCTCCGAAATGTATTAAGATCTCTCTAAGTTCATCCCTCATCCTTCTACCAAGTTTCTATCAAATCCATCCAGTAGTTTCAGTAAAATCCTGCTGACAAACCAAACAAACAAACAAACAAACAAACAAACAAACAAACAACCAACCAAAGAACCAACCAACCAACAGCCACGGCTTAAAACTAACCTCCTTGGCAGAAGGACTAAAAAACTAAAACCTCCCAGAAATGAGCCAGACTGAGGATTTGATGAACAGAATGTGAGATAAATGTTTAAGGCAGACTGTAGCTCTCAGCGAAAGACAGTATTTAGTGTCTCAGATCTGCACTCAGATCAGCTCTAATTGAGGCAAGAACACATCCCCAGTTCTTAGTCACCTTCCCTCCTGACAGAGGACAATACAAGGCAAGTCAAGCATTTCAGGTTTCTACAGGAGACACAGCGGCTCTCATGCATGGCAGCTTTCATCCTTTTAATGACAAAGATGCTGTCCTCCTCCTCCTCCTCCTCCTCCTCCATTGTTCTGGTTAAAACGTGTCACTGACAGGACTGACATGCAGATGCTTTGTGTTGATGGCGTCATACGACACTCCTCTTCATGACAGACTGTTCTCATCACATCAGGTGATGATTTCCTGTGACATTTTAATAACCTGTCCTGGCAACCAGAGCTATGATCAATTCAAACGACAGATCACGTCCACTCACAAACACACCATTGTGTTTATTTGAATATTTGTTGGGTAATGTGTGTCGTATGAAAACAACAACCTGTATTTTGTTCTTTATTAATCTCTAATGATCATCTTCATCAGTAATAAAGATCTCAGCTCAGTGCGTCTCCATCGGCACCGATTCCTGCAGTAATCCTCCTCCTGATGGACTGGTACAACCTCTGATGATGTCGTCCTGTGGGATGGCGGCCCCTTCCTTAGAGGATGTTCACTCAACCAACAGGTTCTTAATGGGGTTTAGGTCGGGGCTCGTCGCGGTCCCTTCCAGAACTGTGATGTCATTCTCCTCTATGATCTGGACCCACACATCATTTAGACTTGGAGGTGCAGGCAGCACTGACTACTTCCTATGGTTGATCCCGATCAGAGGTCACTACAGCGGATCTGTCGATCCACATTGTTGATCTGGCACATGTTTTACATCGGATGCGCCTCTGATACAACCCTCCCCATTTATCCAGACTTGGGACCAGCACCAAGAGTCCACTAGCTTGTTCACCCCCTTGAGTTGCACGCAAGCACTGACAGTCACTGTCAAATGTTACCAAAATTACAAGCTGTCAGCTTAGGTAAACATCCTGATGTTTTAAATCAGACGACATGCATGTGGTGCAGAGAGGATGGAAATAAAAATGGAAAAACATGACATTCATCTACAGCTCCTCTCACCTGTTAGGTTACTGGTAAGTTAACAAGCTAACATGGTAACAGAGGTACGGGGGACTCTGATTAAATTAGACTTTTATCACTTTGTGGGATGGATCAGGAAGGGTTGTGATTGGTGGTCGAAGCCAGTGAGATAAGGAGGAGGAACCAATGGAGACCTGGTGACGAGGGTTAATCCTTTTGGAGAAGCTGCTGACATGTTATTGTGATTGGCAGAAGAAAAAAGTGTGTTTAAACTGAAATGAAGACTTTTATTTCTTAGACTCTTCTGACTGATTATATGCTGACTCTATAAATGTCTTTTCTCTCTTTGCCCCTTTAGAATAGGATACCAACTTCCCATATTTGCTGGCTTCATTATCATGTTCATCTCGACCATCAGTAAGTCCAGCTAATATGTTTCATGATCAGAAGGTTCGAGTCCTTCAAACATGGCTGATGTTTCTTTGTCTCTTTCCGCTGTTACTGTTGTGAAGTGTTCGCCTTCTCATCAAGCTACACTCTGCTGTTTCTGGCCAGATCTCTTCAAGGTGTCGGCTCGTCCTGCTCATCTGTGGCTGGTAAGACGGTCTGCTCTGTTGTGAGACATGTCTGTAATGTAATCTGTCACTCAGCTTCATCTGAATATAGTTTATCCTGAGAGCGTTGGCATCTTTGTGAGTCATTGTGGTTTGAGTTGAGTTGGAAGGACAGTTTGTTCTAGTCTGTGTATAGCAGTGAAAACACAGGTGCACATTCACACACTTACAGACACACTCCAGCACAGCTTTTTGTTTTCATATGGAGGATTTCTTTTCCCACTTTGCCTTACTGTTTAATAAACAACTGAACATGTTCTGCCAAAATGTCTGACTGATTTATTGATCACATGGTGATCAATAAATCTGTAGATAGTACAGTCTCTACAGCCTAAATTTACATCAGGGCTGCATGAACTGCAAGACCTTCACCACTGCTGACCCAGAAGTTCCAGAAAAGTGGGCTCCAGTAGCTCAGAACCATCTAGATCAGACCCAGAAGTTCTGGATGCTGTTCTGTGGAGCCATGAAACCAAACTGGACCTTTTGGGGCCTCTGGATCAGCAGTATGTCTGGAGGAGGAAGAATGAAGCTGATGCTGAAAAGAACACCCTACCTACAGTGAAGCATGGCGGTGGCTCTGTGATGCTCTGGGGCTGCTTTGCTTCCTGGACCACTAGAAACCTGCAGCTTGTAGAGCAGGGGTCACCAATCAATGGTACGTGGTTCTGATACATGGATGGTACCTGGGTCAAAATCAAAAACCAACAAATAGAAGCTTTTACAGAACACATCAACTCAGGAGACAGCAGCATCAAATATGGGAAATATGATCTGATTGACTAAAAGGAGGCCAGGGGAGGAGTCTGTAGCTGGTAGGAATGCTGGTCCTCTATAAACATGATCTGGGGTACATCCTCTGATGGAGATGTTGGGACACTGTATCTTGAGGAACAAAAACAGCAGAGAAAAAACACACTTCTGAAGGCTCTGGACGAATAATATGGTCGAGATCTTAACATCAGAAACTCATCATCTGTCCATCAACTTTGGCTGCGTTTGAGGACCAATCATGATTAAGGTAAGCACACAGTCCACCTCCCCTCGTTCTACCGGAACCTTCTATTCTGTTGGAACACGCTACGCTCATCCAATGCAATGTCTTGATCCTGGACGTTGCGATGGTGCCATGTCTCTGTAAAGATGTGGGTACTTCAGTCCTGGATCATCTATACGTCTGTGTAAACGTGACACTCTGTGATGTTTTTATATTATGTGTTTTCAGGGATGGGATTTCTTGCTAGTGTGTATACAGACGATGAGGAAAGAGGCCGCGCCATTGGCATCGCCCTCGGAGGTCTGGCTTTGGGTGTGTTGGGTATGTGTGCATATAGTCCTTGTCCAGCAAATACATTTCTATATTATTTTTGCAATTCTACCTCAGAAATCAAATAAATCACAGCCATAACGTATCGTTAGCTCCACCAACAAGAGTTGGAGGTTATGTGATCACGTGTTCGCAACTCTTCTTCTTCTTTTGTGTATGAGTGGATCTCAGGCCAAAAAAGAGTTGATTACATTTTGAGGCAGATTCTGGATCACATGAAAAACAATAACAGGCCAATCAAATAAAAATACCTAGGCATGGACAACTCATGATGATCCACCACTATGAATAACTGGATCCGGATCTGCATCATAATCCGGATCTGTATGTGGCAGGGGTCAGTATGTACTGGGTCACAGTAACACAGAGGGGTTGAGACATGACACTGCCACCTATAGGTAGCTAAGATAATGCAGATTAAGATATATTTAACCCTCCTGTTGTGTTCTCAGTCAAAAATGACGTCTCCATTCTATCTGATTACAAAGCTATAATAATACATATATTATCACATAATGTTGGGTTTCATCTGTTTATCAACTCAAGTTCTTGTTAACTTTACAAGTTTTTAACTTCCATTATTCCACTTCCACTATTTATGGCCTGAAGGCATCATTGAGCTGAGTCATATACTCATATATACCAGAGCTGTGACAAAGTAGTTTATATCATGGAAACAATGTTGTGGAAACAAAATGTAATAAAAATTCTCTAAATGTGTTTTGTGTGTTCAGATTTGATGTGTGAACAAAGTCATGGAACCTTCTGACAAACAGATGAAGTTAACTGGTCAGATTTGACCGAACACAACAGAAGGTTAAATGGATTTATGTATCTGTGAAAAGTAAAGGCCCACCTCTACGTACGTAAACGTATACGTCTGTTTGTATAAAGGCCCACCTCTACGTACGTAAACGTATACGTCTGTTTGTATACGGTCTATCTGTCGACGCCTTCATACCTCCATACATCCTTTACATCAATACAACAGGGCAGTGACCTGTCAAAAGTTTCAACAACAAATATGGCGACGGTTGGAGGAGGATGTGATGATGATCTATCCTGTGTTTTGTTTTGTTTTTTCCCGAAATGAATTGCCTTTTTGTGGGCTTTCCCATGCTCGAAAACTCATGAAAGTTGGCAGAAAGATTAGTCGGGTGTGAAATTTAAGTTTGTAATAGTGATTTGAAATGGGCGTGGCAAAAAGGCTCGCTAGCGCCCTCTAAAGTGCAGCCCCTGCCTCCAGTATAACATACATGTACGAAACTCGGTACACCTATGTAACTGATGGAGCCCGACAAAAAACTCTCTTGGAGCAATGCTGTCAAACAAACAGGAAGCCAGCCATTTTGATTTTTGTGGCCATTTTTTGCCATTTTTTGCAAATTATACACTTTGTATTTGAATGAACTCCTCCTAGAAATTTTACCCGATCGACTTGAAATTTGGTCAGGCCTACCTAACCCATGAGGATGAAAAGTTGTCAAAAGCTTGAGTTTTCGTTGAACGGTGTGGGCGTGGCCAAGCCTCAAATTTCATCAAAGGTTTAAGTCCTGCCATGAGAAAAAAAAGTTGTCATAACTCCATTGTCTAAGGTCCAATCTGTACAAAACTTCCCCTACTGGTTAAGAGTCCCGCCCTGAAGACATCCAATTGACAAAATTTAGCATTAGTCATAGCGCCACCTAGTGGCAACAGGAAAGGTCATATTTTACGTTTTGATACACTATTACTAGAAATTGACACACTCGTCAAAGGTGGTAGTACTTTCGATCTCATATGGTTTACAGGATCGGTTGTGGCAAATAAGCTCGACAGCGCCGCCTGAAAAACTTCAAATGAGCATATCCGAGTCTGTGTTTAACCTACATGTATGAAACTTGGTAGACGTGTATCATATCAAGATCTACAAAAAAGCCTATTGATGTCAAACGCCACATAACATGGACAAAATAAGGTATATCACAAAACCTCCGTCAATGTCCATAATGCATGCAGATACAGAGCCTTGCATTCATCCAGGTGCGGCAGTGAGGCCAAAGTTGGCGCACGTCCCCACGGGCACACGCCCCGATTGGCGCCTGGGTGCGAGGGCCCTTTCAACGCTGCTTGCAGCTTTAATTATTATTGTGGTTGAACATGTCTGTGTAGGTGTTTGTTATTCCATTCATTGGTGTTACACTTCTCTCTCAGCCTGGAAACTATTTTGTTCACGGTTTAAGGCCCATTTATGCTCTACATTAAAGACGGATATGGACGGAGCCCTCCGTACTCTGCCTTCCTTTCGTACATATTTGTTCGTATTTTCAGAGAGCTTATGGATACGGAGCAAATACCACTGAAAATGGTTGGGGGTAGTGTAGCTACAATTCAAGGAAGACACAACAAATGTGTACGGAAACAATGAAGAAAAAAGTGAAAAAACTCTCAGAGACCACTGTTACCTCCGCTTTGTATTTACTAGGTACATCATCACAACCTCCAACCATCACCATGTTTGTTGTTGTTGAAATGTTTGACTCTTCACTGCCCTCTAGTGGATGTATCGATACTGACGTAAAAGATACGTGTTAGTATGTGGACATTGACGGACACACTGTTTGAAACAGACGCATCTATGTTGGTACTTAAATGCAGTATAAGTGGGTCCTTAGTCATGATGGCGTTGGCAGAGGTAAGTGTGTCAGAACTTAAAGAAACCAACCAAAGACAGAAACGCTCCATTATAAAGCTAGAATAGCACTCTGTAGATGGCACACATCCGCCGAGGCCTGACCCATGCCCCACCCCTCCACTCTTGTGACATCTGTTCGGTATATTTTGCATAGTTCAGCAGGGTTAGTGGTGAATAGGTCCAAAAAACTATGTTAATTAGACATTAATGGGTTCTTCATCATCCTTCGACCTCGTTTAGTTTTCAAATAATCCAGCTGACTAACAAACCAACCTACACGTGTGAACATGACCAGATTAATACCTCAGGAACCAGTCAGGGTGAGATGGTGAAAACTGATGTAATGATTATGTTTGATCTCTAGAACTGACCTTCCTCTGTCCTCCACAGTTGGACCCCCATTCGGCAGCGTGATGTACGAGTTTGTTGGGAAGACGGCTCCTTTCCTCGTTCTGGCGTTCCTGGCTCTGTTTGATGGAGGTGGACTCACATTGTTCTTTAAACCAGACCAAGACCAGTCATCCTAGAAGGAATGAAAAGAATGACATGTGCTTAACGCTGATGAATAACTCTTTTTAGATATTAACCCTGATTATGTCTTCACAGCTCTGCAGCTCTTTGCTCTTCAGCCCACCAAGGTGGAGCCAGAGGTGAGGATGTTAGTCTTCATGATTCATTTCCTTCAGGTCATCTCACTTCCCATTTTAAATAAGGGCATTTTCTTCTTAATTGAATAATAAATACAGGAAGTGGATGACATGATTAAAAACATCCATGTCTTTTGGCAAAATGACCCCTTATTGTCAAGAATACCTTTAATTTGACTCAAGCATTTTACTGCGCCTGACATTCACCCAAACAAACAGACCCTGAACTTGATGTTCAACTTTAAATTCTGCTTTTTATTTTTTTAAGTGCTGTAGAGGCACCAAGACCTAATTAAATAATTAATAATTAAAAGTATTACATCATCACTCCATTGAGTCAATGTGGATGATTAAATATGGTACAAAGAGGCTATGGCAACAGCCAATTAGAAGGCTATTGGGGGGGAAATGAGGAAATGAGTTTAAACTCCACTCCAGCTGTATTTTTATACAAAAAAACAAAACAACGGCTGTAGCCTCTGAACCAGTCACAGTTTTTGCATGAACGAGGTCTTGTTAGAAAGAAAACATCTTAAAGTTTGTTGTAAGAGTCAGAAATGCTCCAGGTGACACAGAAAGAGGGCAGTGAATCTTTGAAGTCAGTAAATATTGAAGATAAATAAATACATCCCCATCACAGGATGGGGTGTAGGCAGCTCAGTTTCAGATATCAATGTAAAGAATATAGAGTCTGACCGATTTAAATCTAAATGAACTCATGGTGACCAAATGATGTTCTGAGACGCTGGTTGGGGCGATAATGATGAGACCATTAGTGAAACGTGACTGACGGAGGCTTCAGGGACTTATTATCTAACAATTAGTGGCTCCTTCAGAAAGAAGCAAAAACTACTGTGTTTCTTGTCAGGATGATAAATGGTCTGACAGATGAGTGAAGATCCATAGAAAACAGCTAATGGGGGTGAAGCTGTTGTGGCGTGAAAAACACACAGGAGTCTCTGGAACTTCAAAGTCATGTGGGTTCGCAATTTATTCACAGATCATGCAAGATACACAGCAATAAACTGGAACCCTGATCTCAGGTCCCAACGGTTTATATATCCTTCTAATGTCAGCTTGGGCATATGTTATTCACATCTGCGTACGTGTCTCATACTTAGGTCAAGTTGCCCTTCCGACTGTTGTGTTCGCACATCCTCCATATCTTGAGTGCATGGGTTCATGTTTATTTGCCCTTTCTACGGTCAGTATGTCCTGACCGACTAATCGGGACCCTCCAGCAGGATGCATGCACATCATTTCCCACACACAGAACAGCATGACTATATGAGGTCATGCAGTGATTCAAACAGAGGTTCACACAAGAGTTATATTGTATTAAAAGATATTATCATGTATATTGAATTCCACCACAAAGCCGGCCAGATAATGTGTTTCTGGTTGTTAGTGGATTCTTTCACCTGTTCAGGATCCGTTACCTCATTCTAACAGCTGACCAGGGTCTACTTAGACATGTTAATAAGGTCCTCAGAGACCCTCCAGTCCTGTTCTATGAGGAACAAGCTGTGTGAGGGTCACATAGTTTAGTTCTGCTCACGACTATAAAATCCTATTCAAAACTTCTGATGTAACTTCATGCTAATTGTTCAAGTGCATTTTACTGAGGTTTTAGAAATGTTTAGAAATGAGAGAATACAGAACTACCTCAACTACCTATATATATATTTTTATTATTTTCTTTAGTTCAGTTTGAACTAAAGAATTTCAAGAGATAAATAAGACAAACTGCTAGAAATCGAGGAAGAGCTGATGTCAGCAAAAAATAATGAGTAAAAGTAATAAAAAATGTAGGTAAAAATACTTACAGGAGGACGGATCCACAGGAATCAGAGACCAACTGACAGAGAAACACATGTGCAAACAATCGACAATGTGATGAAACCAGAAGAAAGGCAGGAAGTGTGATGAGAAACAGAAGGGGAAATTACATTTCAAAATAAAACAGGAAGTAACAAACTAAACCCACAACTATGACCCACAACCTGAGACCTGGTTCAGACCTGCAGTATATTCTTACTGTGCCTTTGTCCTTTACAGAGTCAGAAGGGGACGCCGCTGCTGACCCTGATGAAGGATCCGTACATCCTCATCGCAGCTGGTAAGAAAATATCAGGACAGTCATTTTCCTATTGGACATATCGACCAAACAAAATCCCAGCGACTGATTGGCTGGTTCCAGAGAGACTGCTGCATGTTGTAGATGCATTAAGTACTGAGCTGCAGTCTAATTATATCATTTATTATTATTGTTTAAAATGTAAGAGTAAACAACCATATCTTTGACAAAAGGTTTTTAGGTGTTTTATTTTAAGAAGTGGCTTCGGAGGTTCTGTTCTCTTACCAGCTTCAGCTTTACCTGGCTATGTAGATGATGAAGAGCCATCCCTCCTCATCAAAGTCCAGATGATTGGAAGTCAAACTAGAAGGTTATGAAAAACAGACAAAAAAGAGTCCAGTAGTCCAGAACTCAGCAGTTCCATTTTTGGCATGTGTCCCAGTCCATCAGCTGGTTTCTAAACAGAAATGTGTGGATCCGTCCTTTTTTCTGGATCCCCTTCTAAACATGATGCTTTCTTTCATGGAACATGCCCCGCCCTTCCATACGGCTTCATGGTAATCAGAATAAAAAACATCTGAATCTGCCCCTTTATCCTGATCCACTCCAAAATCGAATGGCTTTTTTCAACACTACAAAGTTTCTTGAAAATTCGTCCTGTAGATTTTGTTCATGCTTCTGACAGATAAACATTACCTCCTGGAGGTGTGAAAAGGAAGCTGCAGTTATTTTATATTTTCTAACACCTCAGTTTAATCACATTTCCTGTCAATCTTTTTTATGCGATGTCATTCTTTCAAACGATGTTTTCATGATGACAGAATGGACACGAAGCCATCAGACCCTTAAAGCATCCACTGTTGGTTATCAGACCAGTTCAAACTGACAGGCAGCGGTGGTGGGAACCTTTTAGAGGATGGTTAGCATGTTCCCTGGTGGAGCTAACAAAGCTGCTGCTTCTACAGGTCAACAGAATTACTGAATCCTTGACTGAGTTAGTCTTCGATCACCAGTAGGACTTAGAATCTCCTTTAAATGTGGTCCTGATAAGTCGGGTAACACATCGTTAGCATCTGTGTGGGAGTCAGTTAGTCAGTAACACAGACAGCAGAATCCACGCTGCATCCACTCATCATCAGTCTTCCCTCCCAGGTGCCATTTGTTTTGGAAATATGGCCATTGCCATGTTGGAGCCAATGCTGCCGATCTGGATGATGGAGACCATGTGTTCCAGGAAATGGGAGCTAGGTATTTACAGACAATACACAGTATTCATACAGTATTTCATCCTGGTGCATAATACTCATGTATAATGTATAATCCTGTATAATCTGCTGATAAACCAACTGAAGCTGAGAACATGACCTCCATCTGCATCTCCACACAATCATGAAATCACATGAAATACGCTTCACTCTGCACAGATAAAACACGTACCAACTGGTAAACTCTATTGATCAGCTGTTTGCAATAATCAGAACAGTTCAAATAAATCAATAATCAGATATTTAAGTCTCCTTTTCCTGACTCCTCAGTCTCTAAATGATCCTTAATGACCAGCGTCTCTAGTTCTTTGTAGACCCTTTAGCTGCTATGACCTGCTGCAAACCTGATGCAGATCCAGACACCAGCTTCTGGCAGCGTTCCTGAGGAATCTTAACCCATTCCTCATGGACAAAGGCCTCCAGTTCTGGAATATTCTGGTATATAATATACTGGTTTACCTGCTGCAACCACCTTCTTCAGATCCCACCAGAGAATGATCCAGGACTTCTTCTGGAACCAAGCCTTGCCCTTTCACCCAGATCTGTTCCAACATTAAAGGAGTCCTTCCTTAACTGAAGTCGACCCGGTGTTTTTTGCATAATCCTGCTGACAAACAAACAAACAAACAAACAGTGTAAACACAACCTCCTCAGTGGAGGTAAATATTACTCATTACCCCACATTTTCTCATCTTCTCTACTTTACAAACATGTTTTCCTTTGTGTATAAAATGGAGCAGGATGGACAAGAAGAAGAAACCCTTTTCCTATCGTCTCTGCTGTTATTAGTTTGTTCTTCCAGTCTGTCGTATATGAAGTCTCGGTCAGATAAAGCAGGGAGGATGAGTGGGGAACAGGATATTAGGGTGTCATATGTTGGCGGGTGGAAGCACAAGTCTTCATTCCAGACAATAGAAGATGTAGAGCAGCTCCGCGGTGAGGCGCTGATAGAGATCTGCTTATCTCCTAAAGCTGCCCACACCTTCAGTCTCATCTGTGTCCTGTGTCTGTCTGTGGTCCAGGTGTCGTCTTCTTACCAGCGTCCGTCTCCTACCTTATTGGAACCTACATCTTTGGCACATTGGCTCACAAGATGGGGAGGTAGGGAGGGAGGTGATCCTTATCTACTGTGTCTCCCTCTGTGGATGTGATGTGTGCTTCCGCTCCTCTAAATGAGTTTTCAGTGTTTAGCTGGCTTTATTGAAACCTTGATGATACATCCATAATGTCTGTGTGTGGATGTCTTCCCTTCTAATGGTACTGCCTTCATTCACATACTCTTTAGTGGTTTTAGTTCATAAACCAATCCTAATGTTAAAACAAGACTTTCAGTATCAAACGACTGTTAATGTGTCTTAGATTGTAATCACTGTCTGTTTACCGAAATAATAGGATTTACGTATATTTTTATACAATATTCAGCCTCTGCAGATAAAAAGTAACTGTTGTTAAGATGGTTTCGATGAGATGTCCTCTCTCCCTCACAGATGGCTCTGTGCTCTCATTGGAATAGCAGTGGTTGGAATCAGTGTGATATGTGTAAGTATGTAAAATCTCACCCAGGGGTTATTTGATCAGCTCCGGTGGGTCAGCGAGGATTTAAAACAGCTGATTTCTAAAGAGGATGTAAATGTTAAGATTCATCAGTCTAAAATATTTCTATCATCCCTCTCAGTAGAAACACAGCAGTAGATCTGCTTAATGTGGATTTATTACATGAACTCAGTGGTTTAATGTACAAAAAGCATGTAGAGGGTTGTGTTGTTATGAGATATTCATTCTGGAGTCAACAACATTCAGATCATCCAAAATCAAGATGTTAATTTGTTTTAGGTCTAATTACTCTCCAGATCTTATTCTGATAAAAATGATACTAAAATTAAAAACTAGCTCATAAAGTAAATATAATATAAATATAAATATAAATTAAAAAAATCATAAATCCTCTCTGATGTCTGTCTGTCTGTCCTAGATTCCATTTGCCCCAAACCAATATGGTCTGATTGCTCCAAACTTTGGACTCGGTTTTGCTATTGGTAGGTCTGCTAATTAAATGCTGTGCTAAAATGAAAAATGTTCCCAGTTAAACATCAGACATCATTGTTTGTGTTGTGTTCCAGGTATGGTGGACTCCTCCATGATGCCTACAATGGGTTACCTCGTGGACCTGCGGCATGTGTCAGTGTATGGGAGTGTGTATGCCATCGCTGATGTGGCTTTCTGCCTGGGATTTGCTTTAGGTAAGCAGGAACCAGAAAGACCAGAGCAACCACTAAACTGCAGGTTAAATCCAGCAACACAGATCGGAGCTAACACGCTACACTAATCCATAAGGAGCCATATGATTGTGCTTTAAAGGGTTACAATACAGGCGGGGTGTTGTGGGCGGGGCTAACAGGTGTGGGCTCACCAATATGCACAACCAGCCCCTCCTAAAATGACTGTGAGATCACATGATCATTATTTCTCTGTACGCTCACTGGGAACACTCACCAGAAACAAATACATCACAATGCAGAGATTGATCAGGACTGGTGTGTTTTTGGAAGAGATGTGTAAAACTGTTTTTGCAAAAATTACACACAAAAAAAAAGTGAAAAATTGTCCCATAAGAAAAAATGGGAAATCATCACAGCTCAGTGGAACTGATGGCTTAACCTTAGTGGAGGTAATAAACTACACTCATAGCCCCACACTGCAGATGATTTACTCATACAGTACGAGTTGGAATCAAACAGCAACATTCGTAAAGTCATGTGTGCTTCTAGCTTAAGTGCAGGAAGTCCTTCTGTTTCCTCCTCACATCGTCTCCAACATATTGTAAAAGAAAAAACTGAACTATGGCTCAAAAGCATGTGAAGAGAGAAATAAAATAACACAGAACTGGTTCATTTCCATCAGTACTAATTCTACAGGTTACAACGATCATCTCATCGTAGACTGATTAGAACAGTTCACTGAAATATTTGACTGAAAACACAAAAACATGAAAACATCTGACTGAAAACATCGAGACAAACAGACCAGGTAGAAACAAACCGTCATTCATATTTAACATCGTCTAATGTTCTAATGTTCACTAACGGAGGCACTGAATGTCGTGTGTTTACTAAAAAATCATGAGTGTGGAAAGTTGTCCAGGAGGAAATTTGTTTATTTATTGAATTAAATAATTTATGGATTTAGATCTGATCTATCCAGAGTCCTGGGCCTCATTTCTAAAGGTTTCTGCGCACAAAAAGTAGTGTAAACGGGTGTGAAATGTGTGTTAGCACTGACACCAGGAGGAGTAGTGGGACGACACTGGGAGTAGTGGGATGATACTGGGAGGAGTAGTGGGACGATACTGGGAGGAGTAGTGGGATGACACTGGGAGTAGTGGGATGACACTGGGAGGAGCAGTGGGATGATGTTGGGAGGAGTAGTGGGATGATAAGGGGAGGAGTAGTGGGATGATGTTGGGAGGAGTAGTGGGATGACACTGGGAGGAGCAGTGAGATGATGTTGGGAGGAGTAGTGGGATGATAAGGGGAGGAGTAGTGGGATGATGTTGGGAGGAGTAGTGGGATGACACTGGGAGGAGCAGTGGGATGATAAGGGGAGGAGTAGTGGGATGACACTGGGAGGAGTAGTGGGATGATGTTGGGAGGAGTAGTGGGATGATGTTGGGAGGAGTAGTGGGATGATGTTGGGAGGAGTAGTGGGATGATAAGGGGAGGAGTAGTGGGATGATGTTGGGAGGAGTAGTGGGATGACACTGGGAGGAGCAGTGGGATGACGTTGGGAGGAGTAGTGGGATGATGTTGGGAGAAGTAGTGGGATGACACTGGGAGGAGTAGTGGGATGACACTGGGAGGAGTAGTGGGACGACACTGGGAGGAGTAGTGGGATGACACTGGGAGGAGACCATACTGGCACAATTCACCATATTTTCTTGCGTAAGAACATTCTGAGTTCTGTGAGTATGAAATGTTTAAAGCTATTCTACCACTAAACTAAGAGTCTAGACGTACAAAATGCATTCCACCCAAAATGCAACATATCAATTAATAAATATGTTATTATTTGGTCAAGTTTCAATACATAATTCAAACGTAAACATGCCATTCTGTGGGTAGGTTTGTTTGGTTTTTAGCTGTTTCCCTGCAGCTTCCTGTCTCTTAAACCAGCCGTGTGTCCAGATTTAGATTCAGTGGCTCCATCGATCCTTCTGCTCTCCAGTTTTGACCAGTTTTAGTTTCTTTTGTTCAGATACTCGACGCCTTTTCTTCACTATCTGTTATTTTAGGTCGTCCACGCGTTCTCTTCTCCATGTTCTCCATGTTCTCCATGTTCTCCATGCTCGTGGGGCCTTGCGTGGCCTAGAAATCTGGGGAAGCCCTTGGGGAAGACATACGTAATGCGTGACGTCACCGAATTTGAAAATGGCCCTTTGTTTACTTCAGAATATTCTCTCCTCAGGGGATTAAAATCTAAAAAAATAAAAAAATAAAATATTCCTCTGTGCTACAAATATGACCGTTAGTCCTACTGAATAAAAATATTGTGGTTACTTTCAAAATTCTTCACACACCTTGAGAAGGAAAATACTGAGTGGGAATAAACCTTTAAGGATGGAATCTACGCCTCAGAAGGCTCCACTGGAAAAGCTCCCTTTTTTTAACATCTGCATGAGAAACAAGAACAGGAAGGTAGCAAATATTTGTTCCTTCTGTGGCACAGCAGTACAGCCCAGAGCATAGTATTAGCAACATTTGTTCAATAGCATGTAGTGTTCAAAGCTGTGCAAACAGCATTAATGTTACATTATGCAGCAGTAATTAGTGTCAACTGGGACACTGTGTAACAAGCTCCATCTACGCTCCTGTGTTTATTAGATACTACACAACAGGACACTTAGCTTAACACGAATGTCATGTCTAGGAAATCACATGACTTCATGGGAGTGATGTCACAGAAATGAGCAGGGCGCTTGCCAATCAGAAAGCTCCCCGGGGGATTAGCCAATGAGACAGGGTTCTGCCAGCATTAATGTAAAGGACTGTCTGTGATCTATTCAAGCAACAAAATATACATGAAGGTTTTATTCCAATCATTTAATATGACTTTATGAATATTATTAATATTATAAATATTATTGATTGTATGGGATGGAATGCTTTGGGAACATTTATAGTCTTCAAACTAGTTAAATGTCTTAGAGGCTAAAGGAGAGGCTAACATATGTTTGCTTTTGTATTGAAAGACAAATGATACGAAATGAAAAGTGTTGAAATAATGATGCATTTACTTACCTGAGTTACATGCTAACAATCTCAAACTACGACAATGACGTGTGGTTATTGGCAAATTCAGTGGTGAGGGAGTGTGTATGCATGTGTGTGATGTGGAAAAGATGTTGACTCAACCAGTAAGACGGAGTGTTTGATGGTTTGATGGCCCACGTTCTTCAAACAGGGCTGACTTTGCCCACAGGTACCTGCTGACTTAAAAGAAAATAATAGCATGAAGAAACTAGAAAAGCAATTTCTGAAGAAATTGCGGTGTGAATGCTGGGTTAGACTGCAATGCTGCCTGAAGAAGTTGAATCAGACGAATGAAGTCTGAAAAATATGGAGAGAAAAAACAATGAAATATATGAAAATTATTGAAAATTTTGATATTTACTGAAAAGCTAACACTATACAGCAATGCTGCTTGTAAAGTCTGAACAACACATTTATATGAACAATGAGAAATATCTTAAAGTTTGTTGAATACTCTGAATAAGTGGAAAAGTGAGGCAGGGTCTTAATAGTATGAATTAACTGTCAGTCAGACACAGAGGAGTCAAGTTAAAAATAAAATAAAGATGTTTTTTTGTAGAAGAACATAGGTTAACAAGCCAGGGGACAGTCACCAGGGTCACTGAGTGCTGGCTTTGGCTTTGACTTTGACTTTTTTGATCCTTTGAGGTTGCTGTAGCTGAGTGTAGCTGCCACAGGCCACACTTTTGTAGCGATTTTTACCGCTATCTTTTTTTTTTGTAAATTATACAAACATCCTCCTCCAAGTTAATGGGACTCTCCTCTTTCATTTGACTTGAAACGAAAATGTGCCCCCAGCAGATCCATGATGTTCATGTCATGACATGCTCATCAGAAAGAACTCCAGAGATAAATGGATGGTGGCGCTAAAGGCTAATTTACTCATTCAACTAGAATAACAAAAACCGGTTGGCGTCATTAAGGAGCAGCAGTCGAACAACAAACAGTGGAAAACAATTCATTATAACCATTACGATGACGAAGCTAAATAAACGCTTTTAGCAAACAGGTGATTTGTTCATGTCTGAGTCAGGCCTATATTTAACTCTGGGTGTCCTGCAGTGTGACGTTTGCTCATGGACACAGTGTGATGTCAAATAGCAGCTGTTACTTCATTTATTCAGTGTAGCATCACCTCAGACTAACCCAGAATGTGACCTGTCCTCTGCTGCTGTAGGTCCATCTATCGGAGGATCCCTAGCTGAGTGGATTGGCTTCCCCTGGGTGATGATCATCATTGGAATAGTGGATATTTTGTATGCTCCTCTTTGCCTGTTCCTCAGAAATCCACCGGGACAAGAAGAGAAAGTCGTAAGTTTTAAACACACG
Source organism: Chaunax sp. Z400 (assembly GCA_037577475.1). Lineage (NCBI taxonomy): Eukaryota > Metazoa > Chordata > Actinopteri > Lophiiformes > Chaunacidae > Chaunax > Chaunax sp. Z400. The sequence continues at coordinate 4,311,961 of CM075193.1, forward strand.
AACACGAAACCTCATCATAGGTCGTCAGAAGAAACCTCATCAGTCAACCTCCAGCTGATTCTAAGACACATGTGTTTATGAATGTAGTCCTAAAGCATTAATGTACTATAAACACTAAGCCTGCATAAGGTGTTATAGCTGCCGTCTTTGTAGACAGGTCTTAAACCCAGAAACACTTTCCATCCATTTTCTTTTCAGGCAATTCTGATGGACATCAACAGTTCAATGAACACTAAGTCCTACGACGCACAGGGGACACACTGCCCAGGCGACAGCATGGATGCAGGATATGACATAGAGGATTAACAGGACTCCAGCCATGCAGGTTAACCCTTCAGAGGATCTATTTTGTTGTACAAACAGAAGAATAAAGTAGCCACGATGTTTCAGTGTGAATGTCCTCCGTTCACTCGTCACTGTTCACTGTCCTCTTTGTAGTTTCACCTGAGCAAACCAAAGCTGGTGTTGATCTGTGGTGGGAATGATGTTTGTGGGAGGTGTTCCTGTAGCCAACAGCCTTATTCAGTAGACAGATGTGCCAAAAAGCATTCCTAGATAGGAGGATGCTGAGCAACAAGTACGCTTTGTCTTAATTCATGTGTCAGCCATTAAAAGTCTCATTTTAAATGTACGATACTGTCCAGAGTGTTATGAACAGAGTTTGGTGTGGAAGCTGTTGTAATTGTGACGTATGTCAAGAATCTGTTGTTTGTTTAGAATACAGGATTTTTTTTCTTTTTTCTTTTGGCCAGAAGCCTGTTCCACTAAAGACACTCAGAAAAGCAGTGTTTAAAGCCTGACTATGAAAAATTAAAAATGGTGGTTCCATAAAGGTCAGTTCCAGCTCAGCCAACCAGACAAAGTGAAGACAAGATGAGTGGATGATATTCTCAAGCAGCCTGAGAGGTGGAACATAGATCAAAAGGATCCACCAGAGCAAACAGCAGTGGTTGAACAGGAGCATATATAATATATAAATATATACTGACCAACAGTAGGAACGCATTTTTTCCCATGTCATGCCATCCTGTTCATATTAAATATTAAAGATAAATTATGGTTCACATCTTTATTCACCCTTTAGAGCCATACAGAAAAATCTTTTTTGTGCAGATTAGTGGTTTTTGTTTTAGTGTTTACAAGTCAGAAAGTGTGGATGGTGAGACAGAGAACAACAATAGTCACTACCGTGCGTGTCTACCTCCAGCATTTATCACTACTTTACACCTCCTGAATGGATAAGATGTTATTCTGGACTTGTAGGATGATGTCATTCTTCCTGCAGAGCTGTGACAAGTTGTTCATGTGTTGCTGGAGCAGGATCTCTCTCTCTCTCACCTGGTGATCCTGAACGTCCCACAGATGCTCTATTGGGTTGAGATCTGGTGAATATGCTGGTCAAGGAAGGGCAGCGACATTGTTCTGGTCCAGGTAGGCTACTCCTGACAGACATGAGATACATGTGGTCTGGCATTGTCATGCATGAAGGTGATGCCTGATTGCTGTATCCTGGGAATGACATGTAGACCTACGACCGTATCTCAGTAACGGATGGCTGTCAGTGTAACATGAATGTGGACAAGTTCTGACCGTCACCCATTAGCAATCGCTCCCCACATAATGACACCACCACCAAATGATAGACTTCCTGGATCTATGCGACAGGATAGCAGGCTCCGTGGCGACGATACAAACGACAACGACCACCAGCTGTGTACAAGTTAAATCTGGACTTGTCACTAAATGTGATCTCTGTCCACTTTGTAATCAGCCATAACATCTGTAACATCTGTGCTGCAGGTGTCTGTAGAGTTCAGACCATCAGCATCATCAGTTGTTTCTCACCGATGTTACTTAGACTCGGTAAATTATCGCCTTGACCAGGTCTTTTAAATCATGCAGAAAAAAATCTCACCAACATCATCGTTTTACTCTGAAATGCACCAATGACTGTCATTTCTATGTTATTATCATTTTTTAAATGATGCGTTTCCACTGTTGCTCAGTGTATATATATATTATACACTAACTAAAAAAGATCATACAGACGCCACAAACCAAACCAGAGAGGACTGCTGAAGAATCGGTTACCTAGAAATTAAATTTAAATGTCTGGTGTGTCTAATACAGAAATAGTATATGTCATACAGTATACAGTATATGTTATACAGTATATGTTATATAGTATACAGTATATGTTATACAGTATATGTTATATAGTATACAGTATATGTTATACAGTATATGTTATACAGTATACAGTATGTTATACAGTATACAGTATATGTTATACAGTATATATTATACAGTATATGTTATACAGTATACAGTATATGTTATAAAGTATATGTTATACAGTATACAGTATATATTATACAGTATATGTTATACAGTATACAGTATGTTATACAGTATACAGTATATGTTATACGGTCAGCCTGCTCCAGACCAGGCAAGTTTCCAAGCATACTGTATGTTGCCATAGTAACTGAGCATAAACTATGTTGAACTTCCTTTATGGAGCCAAATGGACTGTAAATAAGTCAGACTTACTGGAATAAGCCTGGTTTACTTGACAAGCTTTCTTCATGGAACAGGCCTCTGGTCTACGGTCAATGTTTGCATCCAGGACATCCTGAGGAGAGCCGCCCCAGCTCAAATGTTAACCTGTGTGGGGGAGTGAACACATATGAGCGTCTTTAAAACGGAAGAATGAATTTTCAAACACAATATGTCCTTCTAATAACAACAGAACATATACTTTTCGTACACTTTGGAAACTTCAGAGAAGTTTTAAATTTAATCAATTATTAATACTTTTTTACTTCAAAGGCAGCAAAAACTATATACTACAAAAAAAGTTTGACACAGCCAGGATTTCTCTGCATTAGCTGTCTGAACTAAACGGCAAACCCCAGTCAAATAAACTATTTGTATAGGGCCAATATAATTTAGTTCAACAGGAATGTACAGATGGGTGTCATCTGCATAACTATAGAAAAATAGATTGATCATTTGACTTGCACAAAATGGGTCGGGTGTGTGCCGCCTTCTAACTAAATAATTTTATTGTGGAGCCATGAAAATAAATCTGAATCCCCTGCTTATTTCTAACGTAACTCCGTCCCATTGGAGAGCTCTTTAATCAACTGTAAACCTGATACAGCCCAGTTAAACATTATATGTAAGAAGTACATTAAGGACCGACACTGTCCAGTAAGGAAGGATACATGGAAATCACTTTAGTTTCTGTTTAATTTTACTGATAGATCTATGAAAAATACCAATAGGTCAATCAGTTAATATCATCTTCTATTAGTGTAACAGACTTTGACAGTATGGATGATATGCTGTGTAAACTTATGTCCTAATATTAACAAAAGTAAATTATAAAAATATTTCCACAGCACTAGCTCCATCAGTATGTTTTGATGCCAGCCCAGGATGCAGGCTGTGATCTGTGACATCACTAGACGTATTCCACACTGAGGCACAGCATGTCTGTTAAGGCCGAGGATCCACCAGACCATCTACCCATCCCTCAGTGAACAATGCATCAGGTGCAGCTTTCCCCTTTTAAAGGGGTTTGGAGATCTCACTCTGATTGGTTTAATTCCAACCAAAATACACGTACGGAGAATAAGCAACTCAATAAAACCCTGCACAGATTTTACACTTGGACTTGTTTTAAATGAACTTGTGCCATGGACTTATAAACCACACACTTTAGATCATTTAAATAAGGTCCAACAATGACGTTTTGCTTAACTTCATATTAATAATTACATAAACACACAAGGTTTATGTTTATGTTGGCATTAATTTCATTTAACCAGACTAAGTTATTTAAATTTACTCAACATGATTGAAAATCTTTGCATTAAATGTGACTCTTACGTAATCAAATTAGATTGAAATTTTGTATGTAATTAAAATATACATTGTTTCTTTTTTGGGTGTAGCGTGTAGGGCAGTACATGAAAAACATGTCAAATCACACCTGACGTGCCCCATTATTATTTTATAGTGTCATTTGTCAAGCTCATTGGTGACATTTATTTATCTCACTAAGAGATTTTTTAATAGAAGGACAGTGGAAGCAGCAATCTTTGTTTTGATTGACAGCTCAGTGGATCTGCCCACTGGCAGCTGAGTGTGGGTGTGTCCCATTTCTCGGTGACCTCGTGGCTTTGTGTTTCTGCCCTGAGCCGTCATCATGTTATTACTTACACCTGTGTTTCCCACGCTGAGAGACGCCATTGGCTGTGGAAGAACTGTTGATTTAAGTGTTTTTCTGACTTTTCCTTTGTGAGTTTATACAGAATTGACTGTCCTCTCCATAAAGTGTCCACAGAGGGTTTCACCAACCTGCTTTAGGTACTGCAGAGGGGTCGTGAAATTTTTGGTTGATTAGACTATTTTTTATATTTTTTTAAATTTTCAATTAAAATTAAAATTTTTAATTTTTTTCCAACAAATTTAAATGTCTTTAAATACACATTAACATGAATCCAACATATTGTAGCGAACGGATAAATGGAGGCAGAAGACGTCTTTTAGTCAGCAATGCACACATTTAGCGACACACAGGAGCTCTCTCAAGCTGGGTTGTATGCAAGATGTGTGTTTATAAATGGCAGTGGCACGGCCACCCTGTACCTTGCATGTTTTAAAAAAAACATGAATATATGAACCTGTGTATTATTTGAATAGCTTAGTATTGAATGCACAATAACAGGGTAGCTATGCTTATACATGGCACTAGGCCCTGTTTAATATAAAACACAATTTTATACAATATATATATAGTAGGGGGTCCCTGTTCCATCTCTCCATCAGCTTGGGGGTCCTTGGCCTGAAAAACGTTGAAGACCCCTGTTCTAATGTGTTCTTGGTGGATGTTGCTCTAAATCGTGGTTCCCATTATTGACATGACGTTTTGGAGAGACTGACATGCAGAAGTAACATGAAAACACTGAAGAAGAAGAAGCATGTCTTTGAGTCTGGTACCAGACGCACTGACTTGATGCGGAGCTGGTTGGTGGAGTAGAGCAGAATGAGCTGCCATGATGAGGAAATGTGGGAGCAGACAGTCAGTAATCAGCCTGTCAGTCTCAACACTGGGCTTCTATTACTTTGCAGATGCTCACACAACACCTCCCCTTCTTTCTGTGCTTCTTACAGCCTAAAACATCCAAAGAAGCTTCACTAAACGTTCTTATCACACCTCTGGAGTGAACCGGTATGTACTTATGATGAAATGGAAGCCCTACTAAACACGTGAAGAAGAAAATGTTCCACAGTTTGAGCTGTAGGGGTGCATTGCTCCAGGGCCAATGTGCCTTTTCCCACTGAAAGCTGATTCCCATCTTACATCTGAATGGTCTTGAAATAACTGCTGCATGGTTCTACTCTTGTGCAAACCTCCACAATAACATAGTTGATGCTAGTGTACATATTCTCATAAGTCTGAAGCATCGCTGTCCTGGACATCTCCCTACAGCGAGAGCACGACTTGTGTTAAGACATTCTGTGTAGATAATACAGCTTCATTAAAACTGTATATTAAATTGATAATAAAGATTTTAATCAGATGTTTAAAAAAAGCTCATTTCACTTATAAGTTCTTGGACCTTCTTGGTGGTGTCAGTTGTGATCAGTGAGCAAATTTCTACCATGAAGACTTTGTGGTGTTACTGGAACCAGGGTTGAAATGTGTTCGTTCTAGAAGATTCACCTGAGTAAACTGAGCCAATGTTAGAACTCCTGATGAAGATAATCCTTATCCATGTCATGGTCCTCCTTGAAGGTTGGTTCAGAAGCAACTGGACTTCTTTTCTTAGCTTGAAGATGTAAACTACCCGAGAGACGTTAAGTAACCTGTTTCCTCTCCGTTGACGGTCGTCACTGAGGATAAATATCCTGACCTCGTAACAACGGTTTAGAACTGATGAAGCCTCTTGGATGAGAGGTGAAACGTCTTCAAGCTAAGAAAAGAAGTCCAGTTGCTTCTGAACCAATCTTCAAGGATTCTCCTACTGTTGTGATCAGAAACATTGATCTGAAGCTCAATTCTGAGGTTCTAGTTTTATAATAAGATAGTGGTAGTAGTAGTAATAATAATAATAATATAGTAACTTCTTATCAAACCATTTCAATTTCAGACTTAAATTAACTATTACCGGTTGGTCCCACCTGATTGAGGTTTGAGCCCCGCCCACCCTGAGTACAGATACACATGATGATGTAGGCCTACTCGCTGACTGCAACATAACCATCTGCTAATTTTAATTGAAATAAATATAGGTGAGCATTTATTCTTAGTGGCTGAGTTGAAGTTCAGTTTGGATGAAACCGATGGTTGATGTGAGCCACCTAACCTCTTTAACCTCACGTCTGCTGGTCGGCCATCTCTCCCTTCGTCACATCCCTTCAGCAGACGTCACCTGTGTTAATGCTGAAAACAGGAAGTCATAACAGGTGAGTGTTAGATTAGATAGAGTGTTAGTTATGATCAAAATATACCCCACAACTATGAGGTCATTTCATAAACACTGCATCACTGGACCCTTAGATGAAGAGTCAAACTTTGTGATGTGTTCACTGGTCGTGTGTTCACAGCCCTTCACCTCTGAAGATAAAGTTATGGAACTAATACACGTTTTTATTTTAGGCAGATAAAGACCTTCAATGTTTGCTGACTTAAATGTGTGCTGCTCACATGATGTGTTTCTGACACCTTCATAAAGACTTTAGGGTGTTTCCTGTCTGACAAGACTTCACTCATGCAAACAGAGCTGTTCAGAAGCTACAACCATTTTAATGTAGGGGTGTCATTAAAATAGGGCTGGGGTGAAACCACAAAGATGGCGATGGGAATTCGTTTGAGCTCGTTTATTTAGGTTATGTACAATAAAGCTTCATCACATGAGCCGTCTGAAAACAGTAAACATCGCTCACATACACAGCTGTGAGTTCACGTCATGAGTTCTGTGGAACAGCAGCAGAAGAACGCTTCACAGGTTGGTCCCTAAAACCCTCAGGTCACATGACCAGACAGATGTTCACACAAACATTTTAAAGACAAATCACACACATGGAGATTCAGTTCCAACAATTTCCTGCAAAAATATTGCACTAAATTGATAAACCGATAAACCGGGACTGAGACAGACTGATAAGCATAGCAGCCAGTAAGCCAATATCTGCCTCTGCCTCCTCCTGAGTCTGGCCAATCACGCCTCGTCTTCTCGGAGTAACGCCACGTTAAATCTACCCTCCTCTAACTCACCCAACTGGAATGCAATGCATTTCATACATGGAATACTCTGACCCTGAATCCATCCACAAGATAATCAGAAGATGTCTCAAGAAAATCTTCAACTCTCAGCCCACAGTGTTAAAATGAAGTGTCTTAAAATGAGGTGTGGTCAGGCAGCAGAAAGCGAACTTACCACGACCAACAGACACCTGCTCTAAAGTCAATGGTGCTGCATTTTTACTGCTATTTAAAGGATGCATTAGATGCACCTACATAGGTCTCTTCACAACACACACGTGAACAAATGATGCAAGGACCGGCTCTGACATCATCCAAATCCACATGTACATTTTCATAAATACACCTGAACATTGCCTCTGATTCAGAGACTCCACCCTTATGGACATTCACTGAGTGAACCTGGACTGTTTCACTGTATGAACCTGTTTCACTGTGTGAACCTGTTTCACTGTATGAACCTGGACTGTTTCACTGTGTGAACCTGTTTCACTGTGTGAACCTGGACTGTTTCACTGTATGAACCTGGACTGTTTCACTGTATGAACCTGTTTCACTGTGTGAACCTGGACTGTTTCACTGTATGAACCTGGACTGTTTCACTGTGTGAACCTGGACTGTTTCACTGTGTGAACCTGGACTGTTTCACTGTATGAACCTGGACTGTTGCACTGTGTGAACCTGGACTGTTTCACTGTGTGAACCTGGACTGTTTCACTGTGTGAACCTGGACTGTTTCACTGTGTGAACCTGGACTGTTTCACTGTGTGAACCTGGACTGTTTCACTGTATGAACCTGGACTGTTTCACTATATGAACCTGGACTGTTCACTGTGTGAACCTGGACTGTTTCACTGTGTGAACCTGGACTGTGTCACTATATGAACCTGGACTGTTCACTGTGTGAACCTGGACTGTTTCACTGTGTGAACCTGGACTGTTTCACTATATGAACCTGGACTGTTCACTGTGTGAACCTGGACTGTTTCACTGTGTGAACCTGGACTGTGTCACTATATGAACCTGGACTGTTTCACTGTATGAACCTGGACTGTTTCACTGTATGAACCTGGACTGTTCACTGTGTGAACCTGGACTGTTTCACTGTGTGAACCTGGACTGTGTGGGACCTTAAGGATGTGTAGAACACAGAACATTGACTAACATTAGATCCTGTTGTGATAATTAATGAAGTTAAAAAGCTGTGCCTCATGATTAAATGTCACAGACTTCAGATAAACACTTGTGGTTTCTGCTGCTGGGGGACCATTACTTCACTCGCCCAAATCACATCTATTAATCTGAATGATAATTATTACCTGGCCCACCTGAGGACTGTGATCTCATCACTAGACCACCCTTTGCTCACAGGCAGAGGATGGATGACTGGCAGAAGGTGGAGGAAGAGGCTCCACATACCTGTCCCTCACTGAAGACAGGTGAAGCTGCCAGGTTCAGGTAAACCCGGCTTTTAAAGAGAATTTCTCTGCTTGGGTTGATTTGATTTGGTTTTCACTTCACACCTAAAACACACCTATAAATATTTAAGGGACTAAACACAATGCCTTTGTGTACTGTGCTGCCAGTTTATCCACCATTTAACAAGCAAAAGGGAATTTGACACGCCCTCATGTTCTTGGCCATGGACTTCAGATTGTTTAAATAAAGGAGGCCCTGAGAGTTGCAGAGAGTCTCAAAGTTTCTTTAGAAAGGAAAAAGGCCTGATGTGTAAATCTACTTAATGTCAGAACCTTCTTTCACTCATGAAGGGTTAGTAACCATGAAGATTGCATTGATTAAAGATGGTTTCCGGTGCTGTGAAGATTGGAAAGACCTGCTCTGAAGCCTCCATATGCATCAATAGTTTGTACAATGCATCATCCAACACCTCTAAGAAATACGTGTTTATTAGGCCTGTTAGGACTGGCTAAACTCAGGATAGGCAACGAGCCCTCTGTCACCGGCTCTGATGTTATGAACAGTTTCTCTTTGAACGCATTAACGGTGTTCAATTTGTACTTATTCACATGAAAAGTAATGGAGTAGTGTCATCACTGAAGGTCATCCACTGATGTAGAAGAGGATGGACTAGATTTCACTGCTGGAAGCGTTTTCAGATGCTTTTAGGCCTTAATCCTACTTTTCCCAAAAAGTAACACTCAGAGAGGGTAGATAAAGGTTTTAGGCCCACGATCACACACAGACTCATCTCTACATGACCAGTCGCTTCAAAAACGCCTTGGAAAAACATGGCAGCAGCTGAACGGCGTGGTGTGTGCAGCCTGGATTTAAATTAAAGCGCCGTGACTCCTGCATCTAAAAACCACTAGAAAACGGCATCGTAAGACAAAATATCTTTCTACCATAAACATGACGATTGTCAGGACCAAAGCTCAATGATTTGACTGTCCAGAGTTCTACTGTCTGATCAACCTTCAGACAGAGATCGATAATCCACCTGGATTCTGGATGTGGACTTTTTAAGGCAGGGCTCTTATTCTCAATCCAGCATTGACTCAGAATTTGTACATCTTTAATTCATTTAATCTCTGCATGCTTTTTGAACATCGTTTTTCTGATGGACTGATACCAAAACCTGCTGACTGCTGTTAAAATGTTGAAACATTTTCTGACTGACAACGATCAGAATAAAGAAAGACAAAGACATCAACATAAAAAAAACATTTTTTTGATATCAAAGATATTTCATAGACACAAACAATTATTTTCCAGTGGCTGGCTGAGTTTAAAGATGACAGCACTATGAAGCTGTAGCTGCTTTGATTCACTGTAACAGGAAACATTAAAGCAGGAAACCAGGGGAGGTGGTCAGCAGACAGAAAAGGAAAGGACACACATGAAAGCAAATAAATGAACGGTTTAAATCAGAACTCCTCACTAACAATCATTCAGAGTTCATCAAGAAAGTTAATGTGCATTTGATCAATTAGCTTTGTGATACTGTGAAGTTTTAGAACCTGGTGAGATGAACTGAACAGAACGTGACTGAGCCACACAAACAAATAAATAGAACTAAACCTCCTTCCCAAGAAAAATAAAATATGGGTTATATAGTCAAACACATTTGGCCTAAACAACAAACAATAAACCAAAAGGAAAATTATAAATAAGATGTCACCAATAATTCCACAGCTGTGTGAGCAGGACAGATCAAATCTAAATCTGTTAGAGTAAAAGGTTCTCCAGACAAAAGCTGACTTAAGACTGGTGACACTGAGGTGGACGTCTACGCCTGCTTTACCCTGTATGGGCTCATTACTCACGTCACAAATAAAATATATATCTTCATTCTCCAAGAGTAATGGTGGTCGGGACACCTCAGGTCCTCGTGTCAAAGCAGCTGCAGACAAACTGAATTAAATGCTTACAATGACATTTCGAAGCCACAGAAAAACAGGACTGGAGGAAACACATGCAGCACCACTGAGGGCGGATAACAGTGCACCTTCTCAAGCTTCCCTTTAAAAACCAGCAGCGTGGAAATGGCCTTACATTGTGCAAATCAAAACATCCATAACAGAATCCTTAGGGAGGACATTTCTTTACCCATCCTTCCTTTGTCACATAAAATAAAAAATGTGTCAATCCAACACTGGACCCGACATCCCCGATATCTAAAATCTGAAAGCTCAGAAAATAAACTGGACATGGATCTGAGCCCAAAGCACTTCTTTCTCTTTTCTAGTTGGTTCAGTGGAGGGCCTCCACACATATCTGTTCCTCAGTAATGTCATCCAGCAGCTGGACCTCCACAGGGCTGCATATGTCACTGTCACAGACATCTGCCCCCATCAGGGCCTCCTCCTCTATGGCTTCCTCTTTGCCTTTAAAGCCCTGCTGCTCTGACGGGGAGGTGCTCTCCACTGACTCCAGGTCCTCAATGCCCGCCCGGTAGTGGATCATTAGCAGAGTGAGGGCCTGGAGTCTCTCCCCAGACTTGGCCAAGGCAGTACTAATTAGGGCCTTACGACGGACGTCTGTGGCCTCCCTCTCCTCCAGAAGAAGAGCGTTATTGTGCTCCAGCTCCTGGTCAATTTCCTGCTGCAGCTTGTCCAGCATCAGCTCTAGCTTCTGGGAACGTTCATCGGTGGGGAGCCCCCGGTACAGGTCACGGCCTATCTCCTTCACCGCGATGAACACACTGTCATCCAACCCACCCTCCTTGCGTACAAGTTTACTGCTGCCACCACTGCTGGCGGGCTGCTTCGAGGGGCTGGCACCACTGGTGTAGGTCTCAGTATCACTGCTCTCATTGTCTGATGTGTTGGGGGTATGCTTGGGTGAAGGCTCCACCATTCCAGGCACCACGTCAGCCACCTGCTCAACCAGCCGCGTCTTGGGCACCTGGCGAAGGTTCAGCAAGCGAGAGCTGGTGTTGATGATATGACGCGTTAGGCCAGTGGTGGCCCGGTTTATGGTGGATTTGGCCTCAGGGTCAGCTCCACGCCGTTCGGTTGCTGCCACGCAGTAGGGATTCTCAGCGAGGCACTTATCCTGGCACTTCTTGTGGCAAACATAGGCGCAGATCATACACTGAGAGGCTGCCTTGGTCCAGACCTTCTTCTTGCAGTACTCACACCAGGTGGGGTTCTGGAACTGGGTGTCCTGGAAGTTGTGGCGCACCTCCACCAACTGCATGGCACTGTAGGCCAAGTCATCTCGTGGTGCTGAGGGGACATGTTCCCTCTCTCTCTCCCTTACCTCCTCATCATGGAGACTCCCCTCTCTCTCCCGTTCTACCATCACCCCTGGATCTAACTCACCCTCAGCTACATAACAGAAGTTCAGAGTAACATCTCCGTAACACAGCTTCTCATTGAAGCCCTTGTGGGTGCTGAGGCTGCGTAGCGCAGTGCGACTGACATTAGCTCTGGGCTCTGGAGGCCCCAACCTAAAGGTGCTCTGGTACTCTGCTGAAGATGTAGCCATACATTCCAGGGCTAAATGCTCCAGCTGGAGGCTAACATGCCCCAGGCACAACAAACTGCCCAGCTTAAAGGGATCTTTGCACCAGAGGGCCACATTAAGGTACTTATGGTTGTTTTCCACCTCAAACACCACAGATGCCTTGGGCCAGCAGGCTGTCTGGTTACGAAACACGGTTTCTGGTGATTCCCACGGGGAGTGGTCCTCTAGACTGTCCCGTGTGCTACAGCAGCTCTCTGATGTTTTATCCTTTGCTTGATCAGCCTTGCTGCTGGTCACAGTGGAAGGGACTGGAGGCTCCTCACTGGACTCTACTGGCCTGGCAGACTGCTTCACCTCAGCCTGTTTGGCACAGATCTTTTCAGTACCAGCCTTGTCTTCATTGGCTCCAGGGAGAGGAGGTTTTTCTGCAGATTTGTCAGAGGCGATAGTGGTGGTATTCATGGTAGGAGTCGCATTTGCAGTTGTAACAGATTCAATACCTTCCAGAAGATTGGTTTCCGAGGACGCAGATGTTAACTTTATCTGAGGTCTTGGTGGCACTGGAGGTCGAGAAGGAGGAGGTGGAGGAGGGACAGTGGGGCGTTGAATACCCTCCCCTGGATCATTACTGGTCTTATGTGGTGAGGGCTTTGGTGATTCTTTGGGCTGGGGCTTTAGTGGTGACTGGAGACCCACCAAGTTTAGCTTGCGGTTGAGGATAGGTGATATGGTACCAAGGGGCTTAGAAGCCAGGTTGGCCACAGTCCTTTTGGGGCTTTGGTTTACTGTAAGTAAGGAATCCTCCTTAGTGTCACTGGTATTTGTGGTGCTGCTGGTAGGACCACCAGTCTGGCTCGGTTTGGAGTCCACAATCAACTCTTCAAACTCAGAGTCCATGTCTTTGCTGTCGGATATGTCAGATAGGGTCGTGATAGGGGCTGGGTCTTCCTCATAGCCGACTGGCTGGGAAATGAAACCCGTTTCCTCTAGCTGTCCAAACCCTTCCTGAAGAGTTCCCAGGCTTCCAAAAGAGGGACTCTGGTGACGAACTGGTCTCTCATAACGTACCACCACTCTGTCTCCAGCCTGCTTCAACAGTTTGGGCACTTGAACCGAGGAAGTCACTTTGACACCTGTCAACAGGAACAAAAATAAGTTGCCTGTCAGTTGTGCAAAAAAATGAATGACAGCTTGGAAAATGTTAGAAATAGCAACAGTGACACATCTCACACCTCCAATGGCAATGAGGCGATCGCCCCTCTGCAAGTCTGCCAAGGCTGCAGGAGAGTTGGGCGTGACCGTCTCGATGCTGACGGCAACTGCATCACCTTCGCTGGCAGGGACATGTCTGAACGTCATCCCAAAGCTTCCACATGAGCCCTTGATGACCTCCGTCTGATGCAAACACAGAACAAGAGAAAACTGAACAATGAAGAACTGATAAAAAGATGATTGGAAACATGTTTAAAACTTATAGACTTAATGTAGAGGTGGGATGGAAGAGAGGAAGAAAAGGATTCATTCATGATCAGTAGTGACACTTTTCATCTCTCCTAGCATCAAATTCATTGTATCCTGTATCATAGCTCAAACTTTGGAGCTACGCAGCACTTTAATGCTCCTGATCAATATATTTATGTTATTTGGTGTCACAAAGAAATAAGTGATTAAATGTATTTGGAAGCAAAATTATTCACTCCCCATTATATATGAAGTTTATTGGTAAAATCAACTATTTACCCTCTGTTTGCAATAACCAATCAATAACAGTTCAAATAGATCAATAAACAGATATTAAAGTGTTTCCTGACTCCTCAGTCTCTAAATGATCCTTAATGACCAGCGTCTCTAGTTCTCTGTAGACCCTTTAGCTGCTATGACCTGCTGCAAACCTGATGCAGATCCAGACACCAGCTCCTGGCAGCGTTCCTGAGGAATCTTAGCCCATTCCTCATGGACAAAGGCCTCCAGTTCTGGAATATTCCTGGTTTACCTGCTGCAACCACCTTCTTCAGATCCCAGCAGAGGTTTTCTATGGATTCCAGTCAGGCGACTGTGACGGCCTCTAGAATGATCCAGGACTTCTTCTGAAACCAGGCCTTGGTGGACTCTGAGGTCTGCTTGGGATCATTGTCCTTTTGGAACGTCCCATGAGGGCTGAGCTTCATCTTCCTCACAGATGGAGACGTTTTCTTCTAGGATTTCCTGATCCTTGATGGAATCAAAAATCTCTACTGCTAAAGTAAGTCTATGAAGGTTGACTCAGAGTTTTTATCTGATCTGTAAATGATGATGATGATGATGATGATGATGAGATTCACGGTGGATCGTTTAGAGACTAAGGAGTCAGGAGAAGGAGACTTAGAATCTGTTGCATTGAATGATTTAAACTGTTCTTGTTTGATTATTGCAAACAGCTGATAAATAATAGATTTTGCCAATAAACCTGATATTCATTGGGGGTTGAATAATATTGATCCAAACTGTGTGACATCTGCCTCCACAGACACTCAAACTGAAAGCACCAATCCGGTGACAGAGCTACAATTACACACTCACACACCCCTCCCCCCCACTGCCTGAATGACAGCGACTGCACACCGTCAGTCAACACATTGTTGTGATGCAGAGGTGACCTGCTTCATGCCTGACAGGTCGTCTATCAAATCACAGCACCTGTACGGATCATGGCGTTCATAAGCCATGTGATTTAGATGGAGACTGTCCTCCTGATGGACATGTGATCTGTGTGGGGATGGAGGATGGAGACCCTCCTGGAATATAACAGAGAGAAGGAGGCCGACAGGATGTGGGTAGACAGAGATGAATTACTGTAATTTCCACTGCTGTCATTTGTTACGGTTCTGGTGGAAGGCAGTGATTGAGTTAGAGACGGCCATGAATAAGAAGATCATCGATATGAGCTGGAAGGTGGGGGTCAGGTTTACTCAGGACGGCCAACCAGACACCACCGGGCTTAAAACCACACCTCCCATATTTACAGGATGAAGAGCAGCCTGTCCGCAGCACAGGAAACAGCTGACCAGCTAAACCTCAACGCTCACACAAAGGAGGTTATCAGCAGGTTGTACCTCATGAAGCCATGAGAACGCTCACATAAAGAGGCACCTATTCGACCAGGCACAAACATGGACGAGTCTACAACAGAGGATGTCCTTAAAACTGGATCATTACACAAACAGTTCAACACAATTCAGGCTAAAAGAAACACAGCTGTTTAAACGTTGTGTTAATGCTGAAATGAATGCCTTCATAAAATCAGCAGCAGGCCTGACGGGACTGGGATGGGTTCGACAGGTTTAGTCTGATTCTAAAAGCCGTAACCACGGTGATAAGAATAAATATAAATCAATAAAAATGTGATTGACAGTTGTTCTTTCAAGCCTTCAAAGTAAAACAAGTAGTGTTAATCAGTCTCTGCTGTAGGCTGATATACAGGCGTCACCAGTACAAACAGTGGTTATTATGGGATGGCCAGGCAGCTGTTAGACATGGATAAAAGTTAGTCAGCACAGGAGTCACCCCGCTTCTTCCTAAAGCCCAGGTCCACAGGTCCACAGGTCCAGAGATCCACAGGTCCATAGATCCACAGGTCCACCGGTCCAGAGATCCACAGGTCCATAGATCCACAGATCCACCGGTCCAGAGATACACAGGTCCAGAGATCCACAGATCCACAGGTCCAAAGATCCACCGGTCCAGAGATACACAGGTCCAGAGATCCACAGATCCACCGGTCCAGAGATACACAGGTCCACAGGTCCATAGATCCACAGGTCCACCGGTCCAGAGATACACAGGTCCAGAGATCCACAGATCCACCGGTCCAGAGATACACAGGTCCACAGGTCCAGAGATCCACAGGTCCACCGGTCCAGAGATACACAGGTCCAGAGATCCACAGATCCAGAGATCCAAAGGTCCAAAGATCCACAGATCCAAAGATCCACAGGTCCACCGGGCCAGAGATCCACCACCCTGGTCAGCTGCTGCCTGGTTTTCCAGGTGTTACTAAAGAAACTGCTCCTGTTGAGATGAGTCTTTGTGCTCAGGGCCAAAAACACAGACTGTATATCACTGATATCGACGTAGACAAACCATGACCTGCAATATTCACACTTCTTCTGATCATTACCTCCAACTGTTGGCAGGATGACACAAACACCACCTGAAGGATTTTCACTATATATATATATATATATATATGACATATATATATATATATATGTCATATATATATATATATATATGACATATATATATATATATGACATATATATATATATATATATATATATATATATATATATATATGACATATATATATATATATAAGGGATAAAGGGACGGACTCAGGAAATGTTTGACCGGAGAAGACGAGGATTTTGTTGATTACACTAAAACCACATGACAGATGATGATTATTATTCTTATCACTGCTGTCTTTATAATTAGGAAAACATGAAGCTTTATTCTTCGATTTGGTCTGATTGATTCCTTCCTTCCTTCCATCCAGATCCTCAGTGATGTTTCACAGACAGCTGAGCCTAGATGTTGTATCACTAACTGCCTGCAAACTAACCATTTTGTCCATAAGAGATTGTCAAAGGAGACCATCTGAATCCATTCTGCTGAAGAGCAAACAGTGGCAGGTACAACACCCCCCCCCACCAATAGATGCACAGTCACAGATACTCGTATTGAGATAATTATATGCCAGTGCACACATAAAACCAGCGATAAGACAATGTCAAATATAAAGCTGAGGGTTAATCAGAAATGTGTAAATGTTTGTTCTGCCCAATCATAAGACAGCTCATTTATATAAAAAATATTAAGTTTAATATTCTTTCTTTTGGCCATACTTCTTATCAATAAACATTTCGTTCACCTGAACACATTAGACAAGAAACACAGTTTAAGAATTAAATTTAATAATAAACCATGGGAAGCAGCAGCACATTTACGTCGATGTGGAAATGAAATGAAATGAATAAATAAAATGAAATAAAAAATAAACAAAATTAAATAAATACATAAAATTAAATGAAATAAAAAAGAAAAGAAATAAAAAGAAAAAATAAACAAAATTAAATGAAATAAAATAAAATAAATAAATATAAAAAATAAACAAAATAAAATAAATAAATACATTAAATCGAAAATAAAAAAAAATGTATTTATTAATTAAAATAAAATAGATAATAAATAAAATAAAATAAAGGGTGTGACATGCTGATAGATAATTGCTAATGTAAACTAAGGTGTTGTTGTAAAAATGTCTGTGTTGTAAATATCACCTTCTGTATTTATTTGTTGTTGTTGCCTCTTTTGTGTTTAATAAACATTGTTAAAGTGATGATTGTTAAAAACAGTCTCCACATGTCAGACTTGACTTTCACTCTGGGTCTTTCTCTGGGCCTGACAGGAGCCACTGGACCAACCTTGTTAACATCGACTCGGACACCAAGCAGCTCAGAAAAGACAAACAAGCAACGCAGCAACCCTGAACTGGACAGATGGAAATGGAGCAATTCAGCATCTGTTCCAGTAAATCCAGTGTTTCATCTGCTGCAGAGCAAATGAAAGGTTAATACGTTCAAACAGCAGCTATCACTGCTGTAAGGTCTGTCCACACAGAGCCAGAGTCTTCTTTTGATGCTCCTAACAGTCGGCGTGATAAAAGACATACAGGATGGATGATGCCTTCATCAGCATCTATAAATGTTGATCATATAAGAACATAGTCTAGAAGAAGTCTGCTGATTTTCTATTATTGTCCACTCATCCATATTTACTCATTACCATGAACACAAACTATTAGAGCTCATAATCACATTAGATATTTTTTTCTTTTCTAGAATGAATTAACATGAGAAAATCCAGGAATTCTCATCAGGTGACTTTTTTTTTACAGGTTCAACATTTTCATGAGGAGGTTTACCAGTCAGAGTCAATACTGTTAAAATAAAGATCTGGAGTTACTTCATAATGTTGTGTTCACATAGGCTAACACTGCAGATGCTCCTGTGTGACACACACACACACACACATTACAGCCTTAATGCTGAAATGACAACCTGTCCAGCTGAACACACACCGGAGTTTATTTCTAAATGTCCTGCATTAAATGTGTATTAATCCGCTGCAGAAAGTAGTCCCAACAAACCTCCTGTTTGATTAACGTTTGCAAAAAACTACAGTCCCAAGAAGTGAAAGGAAATGACTGAGAAATGAAGCTAAAGGTTTGTTAGCCGTTATATTACCTTTATTATCATCATGTTTTCACCTGTTTCCAAAACTACAGGGCAGAACAAATCCTTTTCCTTGTCACTGCGCTGCTTGGTAATTTAATCTAATACCACATGTCAGATCGATTTGTGTATGGTTATAGGGTACAAGTCGCTGCAAGGCAAGTGCGGAGCAATTCACTGCCATGTCCAATTAGCAGCCCTGGTGGTGATGGGATGGCGTGGGTGAAGGGGGGGGGTGCATGGCCAGCAGCTGCTCAGGTGTTTCTGTGGGCGCTGATTAAACTGGTAAACAGTGACATTTTCTGGAGTACGTGTTCTCAGACACGGTATCACAGTTTATCAGGATGCTTCATTCACACTGTTCCCCTTTCAACTGACACAGGAACCAGTATGGAGTCTGGAGTCTTTCTGTTATGACACTCCCTGCAGTAACAACACCAGAAGGGGACGGAGAGTCCACACCTCCATCCAGAATCCAAACTCCACTTCTTATCCTAACAGCTAGTTTGTGTGTAACTGAATCAAATGCAGGAAAATCCTGGTTCCTATTCAGCGAGCTGGGATCGGATCAGTGGTCGGATCAAACCCCCTCCTCCCTGTTACTGGACTGGTGGCTGAGAAGCAGAATGTGTCTGTGGTGTTTGGCTCTGCACTTAACGGTCCATGATGTTCACATCAATAGATGCTCATTGAAGTTTAGCACCTCCAGAGATAAATAGCTGGTGGTGCTAAAGGCTAATATAGCTCTCCACGCATGTCAGAATACGCGCAGCCAGATGACATCATTAAGGAGCGCCAGTCAGACATAAACCAGTGGAAACATGTCCAGCTGTTTTTAGTCACATGAACAGGAGCGATTCTAATGATGAGGTCAAATATTAGCGGCTAGCACAGGTCAAAGGAGGGAGCTGGAAAATGATTAGTCAGCTGATTGTAGATGGTTTAAGGTCAGATGCATCGGTATGATTCTGGTCTTTCTGATGAGCAGAAAAGATTATTTTGATTTCATTTTTTAGATGATTTTATTACTTGCTATTGTTTCAAACGTCAGACCCATGAGTGACAAACAGCACCTTGTTTCTAACTAAACTAACAGCTGTTATCCTGTCAGCTGTGTGCAGGATGCTTACATTTAATGATTACCACCTTCATGACACACTAACCTACAATATGAAGACGTTTTAATTCAAACCTCTCATCACTCACACAGGTTCTTTTCTGCATTTATGATTAACTCAATATTCACCATTGATCGTCTGTGCACCACAGACCAGTTCTATTCACAGAAGCTAAATCTACATCTGGAACCTGCAAAGCACAATGGATGAGGAACTGGTCTGAACTAGTATAATATTAGAATGCAATGTTAATTATATACATTTTGTATAATTAAGTATTTTTATTAAATCTACACCTGCTAATGTATATTTAGTGACAATAACCGGCTCTGCAGACTGATTATAGAGCCTCCTGTTCTGTTTGTAACAGAGTCAGTTCATCTTTAATAACAAGTCTCCTCCAGAAGCTGCTCAGCTGATGCCTGATAAAAAAACCTGCTGCTAATGAAATGAATCAGGTGTGTTTAAATAAGAGATCAGTTGAAGGTTTTATTATGTTTTCACATGTATCCACCAGGTTTAAATGGTCGGTTGTTTTGAATCACTAACTTTATATTTTGCTATGAGTTTGATTTCAGGAGAGGCTTGAATGAATTAAAGGTGACTGTTGGGGTAAGCACCACCCACCCCGGTCACATTACAATCATTACAACCACTGACACATCATATCCGTGCTTCTTCACTTTAACACAATATTCAGAATAGGAAAAAAACACGTTCCCAGATGATGGACCTGTCAACCAGTGACTCAGAATCAGCACCATGATGCTGCAGGAGAGTGGATGAGGTACAATGCAGTGGTGGGTGCTGTGTCCTTCCTGAGGAAAATCAAGCCTACTTTTACATTTGTGCTTGTTTTGTGACTCAATCTGAATTTTCAAGTTGCCCTATTTAATCACAGGAAGCAGGTTTCAAAAGCGCCACGAACAAAGGAGTTGTTATGGAGACTCAACCAGACAAAAAGGTGCCTCAGAAAATTTGCACTTGTATGGACGGCAGCAGCGTTTGGTCGCCCACGGCGTCCCTCTGTAGCGCCGTCATTGGAGAGGCATTAAAACACAATGATCTGCCACGACGGTTACAACATCCTAGTTTATTAAATGACAGCTCCGTTCTGAAGGACTGCCTTCAGGAGTCAGACATCAGTTTCCTCCTTATCAAGATGGCATTTCAGCCAAACGCTGCTCCTAACTCCTCACCACCTCCTTCAGATGCTGGAAGAAGGATTTGACCACTTGACCACATAACATTTACTTATCATCCATTTCACATTCACACAGCGTCTCAGCTCATTCCAGCCTACAGGTAAACAGGCAACACGTCTCAGCATCATGAACATCCCGTCTCTGCAGGCCCTTCAAAAAAACAGGAAGAGCACAATAAAAATAAATGCTTTTATTTCATTTGGCTCCACTGCTGCACAGTACATCCTACATAATATCATTTTTGTTCATTGAGGAGAAGCAAAAAGAGCAAATCTACTCAGTGGTTCCCATCACTCTAAGTAACACTGACACAGCAGAGGAAAAACAGACGAGCCTACGTCATGTCAGCTGTCAGATCCTCCAGATGGAGAGGGATTCAGAGTGATATCACGAATCTGGTTTTCTCTGACTGTCTAAACACTACAGGGAGTCTGTTAACCCAACATGAGCCCCATTTACACTGCCTGTTCCAGGTGGTGCTGCGCCGCCTTTATTGGGTCTCACTGTTCAGTATAAACCATACAGCAGCAGCAGCTAGCGGTAGCTGAGGAAGCATTCCAAACGCCTAAATTCAACACATCATTAAATGCTGTGTATGACACAGGAACATTTGTGTGGCTTCACTGAAGTTTGAGCTTCAGGGATGAAGCATCTCTGTCTCTGAATCTGATCACAGATCAGCCCTGAACACCATGCGGAGCTATGGCCACCATTTCTGACTCTCTGCAGCAAATTACCGCTCATTCCTTTTCTAATTAGAGATCATACCAGTGGGTTCAGAAAAAACAAACACTGTCAATGAAAATAGAAGAAGCCTATAATATGGCTGTGGCTCGGTGTGTCATGCACATAGCTGCTGGTCTATTGAGTTTCCTCTGAGGTGAATTGATCTGTGGAAGAAGCGATTAGAAACAAACAGCTTGTGGGACAAACCTCTCATGTCTTTAATCTGCTTTTCACCACAGCCAGCTGTTGTCAACCTGAATATGAACAGGACATTTAACTGGCATGGCAAGGTGGAAACGGATGATGAACGCGTCACCGGCCACCAGTCACAGTGTGTGTTATGGCGTTATGTTTGATTATGGGCTGGATGTTTTTGACGTGACAAACATTATCACATCGACTGGTTTCCAGATTTAAAACCTTTACAGAGCTTCAGAATATTAACAAGGGAAGTGTTTGAGATTTTACGTCCATACTGAGATATGGAACCATTTATAGGGCTGAATATCAACATGGACCACAAACACTGCAGCCGACGTCACCGACGCATGTAGGGACGGGGGAGGAACCCCGTTAAGATGGAGCAGCTTCTCCTAACATTTCAACAACCCTTTATTTAGTCCAGAAAAAATATAAAAAATAAAAAAATATCGTGAAGATATTTACCTCCACCAAGGAGGAGAAGTTTTCACCAGTAGTATCTGTTAGGTAGTGAGATTTCACCACAAAAACTCAACTGAAATTCAGTGGAGGGGTCGGTATGAGCAGAGGAGGAACCCAAAAAACTGTGAACTGATATTATAATATTTATGACATGATAATATGTCGATATTAAACACAGTGATAAGATGAGTTTGTCCACAATGTACTCCAACAAATCTAAAGAAGGCTTATCCACAAATAAATCAGAATGACATCATCAGTCCTGAGTAGTGGATGCTGACTGGATGAAGAATGAAGGAAGGTAAAACTACTCATCATGTTTAATGTATGTGTGAGGTCTGTTAGCATGACAGTCTGATATGAAACATGATTAGTGACGAAGAGACAGACTAGATCAGCCGTCATGGTCCGGGAGAGAAACCATGAAAGAGCTCATATCTGATGCTTCAGAAGCACAGGACTCATTATGTGTGTGTATGTGCACACGTACGTGCACAGGTGTGTACACGTGCATGTGTGTGCACACGTATGTGCTCAGGTGTGTGTGACCCTCCTGTCTTTCATCAGTTGCCCAGGACAGAAAAAAACACAAAGAGACACTGAGTGGAACATCAGTGTGTCTGTGTGTGTACATATATATATAATATGTATATGTATATAATATATATGATATAATAATGTATATGTATAATAATATGTATAATAATATGTATGTATAATAATATGTATGATATAATAATATATATGTATAATATATGATATAATAATATATGTATAATATGTATGATATAATAATATATATATAATAATATGTATGATATAATAATATATGTATAATAATATGTATGATATAATAATATATATGTATAATATATGATATAATAATATATGTATAATAATATGTATGATATAATAATATATATATAATATGTATGATATAATAATATATGTATAATATATGATATAATATATGTATAATAATATGTATGATATAATAATATATATGATATAATAATATATGTATAATAATATGTATGATATAATAATATATATATAATATGTATGATATAATATTATATATATATATAATATGTATGATATAATATTATATATATATATAATATGTATGATATAATATTATATATGTATAATAATATGTATGATATAATAATATATATATATATAATAATATGTATGATATAATAATATATGTATAATAATATGTATGATATAATATTATATATGCATAATAATATGCACGATATAATATTATATATGTATAATAATATGTACGATATAATATTATATATAATATTATATAAATGTATAATAATATGTATGATTGTCTTGAACTCGATGATTTCCGGCTCTGGGACTGAAACTGACCAAACATAATGTGACGTTTAACATTCAGCCTCACACAGCCATAAATACACACATTCTCCTCATACGACACAAAGACACCCTCCAAATAAAACCAATGTTACACAACAACATGTTGAGCATGTGGAAACATCATGTGTCTCTTAGGTCAAACTGTCAGCTAGCATCAGCACTCAAGGTCGACGATGGAATCAACAGAGCAGATGTGCAAACACGCCTGACAGAGAACCAACCCCCAACCTCAACACACCATCAATGAGCAATGAAAAATAAAAAACACCTGCTCAATCTCACTCTGTAATGGAAACGCTTCATTCAGTTCACAGGTGCCCCGTGTTGTTCACACAGCACAATGTGAAGTGGCTGGAGTCAACATTGACCAATGAGAGGAGCGGAGGTGAAAGTACGTCTGTCTCTGAATAATAAATATGACGAAGGAGAATCCATTCACTGAGACCAGGGATGATGAGACTAGAGATGAAACAATGATGTCACACTGAATCTAGCAGATAATCATCCTTAAAGTGCCTATGTTTTTATGTCCACATATAAAACCAGTGGATGCTGATAATAGGCTGAACTATGTCTCCACCAGCTGGGGTCATGCCGGGTTCACACTAAATGATGGTTTTGTCTTGTCAGATTAGGCCATCGGTGACATAAATTCTTGCTGCATGGTCGGAGAACCAGTCATCAAATGATGTGATGTCAGTGAGGCGGGTCCCTCATGATTGTGGACCGGTCCCTGGGTGTCACGAAGAGGACCCTGTGGACTGTGGAGAGTCCGGGCCATCCCTCTGTCGTGGTGTTCCCTCAATGAAACATCAAAAAGGCAGTGGTACTGTTTCTCATTGCAGATTCACTTCTTTTTTCTAGCTTTCCTTGACACTGTGAGATGAGACATTTTTCAACATTTTCCCTAAAACATGACCTACAGTTCATGTGAAAAATATCAGCTCTGCTGGTCGATAAACACAATACATGTGTCCACCTGAAGAATGACATTTAACCCTGTCCTAAAACACATGTAGAACACAGTCAGGGTCCTTCCTGATGGGCGGGTCTCCCCATCAGAGAACAGAAACATGGTGCAGTGAACAGCAGGAGTCACTCACACTGGTTCATATATTCAAATGGAATGGAAACCATTAACATACACTACCAGTCAAAAATTTGGACACAGTTTCGCATTCAAGTGGATGGGTAACTGTGTCCAAACTATTGACTGGTACTGTACATGAGACAGGCGTCTGGAGAGCGAAGCAGCAATCATCAGGGAATAAACAGACTGAGAGAGAGACGGCCAGTCGACCTTTTCCAGATGATACAGTCTTTGATCGTCAGGAGGAAGTCCTGCTGGGAGGCTGCAGACCGGAGACGTCTGATAAACAGCTCAAATGTCACCATGAATCTGGTTTCTGTGTTCACTGGTGAAAAAGGGTTACCAGTGTTTGAAGTGGGTCCACTTTGAGAGGGCTGTGCCGACTGTTGGGGTAGTGTGACTAACATATTCATTACTTATTGGATTGCTGGCTGCACCACTAACTGACCTAGGATCAGTAAATGTGTTTGCATTCATTTAAGGTGTATGTGTGTAAAAACTGCATCCATGCTTTAGTCTTACAGCCGAAACAATGTCAGAAAGAAAGAAGTTAAAGTTGGAGGGAAAATATTTCAACCTCCAGATTGACAAATTATTATTTATCAGCTGTTTGCAATAAATAAATCACACAAGAACAGTTAAACAGATCAATACAACTGATATTATAAATGTTTTCCTGAATGTAACACTAAACGTACCTCAGGCCTAAATGGTCTTTGTGTTGTGGTCCAGGTAGGACTGAACCCTTCGGATACTTCTTTACATGACATAATCATTGTGTCCCTCTCTTTAGACGCATCCTAATCTAGTCTGTCTGTGTGTTCCTTTACATTTCTTACAGTTACTTTTGACTCTGGATTGTCCTTTGGTGCTCAGGTGACTACAGTAGAGCAGTCCTGCCAACCAGAATCAGGTCATTCCTCTGTTCCACAGATTTAAAAAGGTCATCCATGCCTTTATTTCTGCCAGACTCCATCATTTAATGCACTTTATTCTGGTGTCAGCAGGCAGAAGCTCCAAAGACTGCAGTGGATTCAGAACGCTGGTGCCAGGCTGTTAACACGTGTGACGAGAAGCGACCACATCACACCCTGTTACCGTCTGTTTGAAGGCCTTAAACTTCTCTGTCTACACACCACAACGTCTCGACATGAACCATTTCCTGTTCACACACATTCAACGAGGCTCATTTATCATTTTCATTAAAAAAATATGTCATTTTTTAATTTCCAATTTGTTCAGTTAAAAGCAAGAAACATTCATATTCATGAGAACCTTATTTCATTTATATCTCTTCAAGATAAACATGATCTTTCAACCATGTCTGGAGTATAATTGATATATATATATAATATTTAAATATAATTTTCCCCCAGAAATAGCACTTTATCCCAAAAAAAGCAAAAAGCTCATTTAAGGGAAAATGTGATCTAATAGAGGAGAGGAGGAGGGGAGGAGAGGAGGAGGAGAGAGGAGAGGAGGAGGAGGAGAGGAGGAGGAGGAGAGGAGAGGAGGAGGAGGAGAGGAGAGGAGAGGAGGAGAGAGGAGGAGAGGAGAGGAGAGGAGAGGAAAGGAGAGGAGAGGAGAGGAGGAGAGGAGGAGAGGAGAGGAGAGGAGAAGAGATGAGAGGAGGAGGAGGAGAGGAGAGGAGAGGAGGAGGAGGAGAGGAGGAGGAGAGGAGAGGAGGAGGAGAGAGGAGGAGGAGAGGAGAGGAGGAGAGGAGGAGGAGAGAGGAGGAGGAGGAGAGGAGAGGAGGAGGAGGAGGAGAGGAGAGGAGGAGGAGAGGAGAGGAGGAGGAGAGAGGAGGAGGAGAGAGGAGGAGGAGAGGAGAGGAGGAGGAGGAGAGGAGAGGAGGAGGAGGAGAGGAGAGGAGGAGGAGAGAGGAGGAGGAGGAGAGGAGAGGAGAGGAAAGGAAAGGAGGAGAGGAGAAGAGATGAGAGGAGGAGAGGAGAGGAGAAGAGATGAGAGGAGGAGGAGGAGGAGGAGGAGAGGAGAGGAGGAGGAGGAGGAGGAGAGGAGGAGGAGAGGAGGAGAGGAGGAGGAGGAGAGGAGGAGGAGAGGAGGAGGAGAGAGGAGGAGGAGGAGAGGAGAGGAGGAGGAGAGGAGAAGAGATGAGAGAAGGAGGAGGAGAGGAGAAGAGAGGAGGAGGAGAAGAGATGAGAGGAGGAGGAGAGGAGAAGAGAGGAGGGGAGGAGAGGAGGTGGTACTGAAGACTGGACCTGATAATTCACTACCCCCTGCTGGACGAGGATTCAACTGTCCAGAAATCATTAAACGCTATGTGAAAGAACACAATTACTGTTCAGAGTGATACAAATAATCTTTGAGCCCCTGTAAATGTCATCCAGTGTGTGAGGATAGCAGCATCAGGCTCTGCTGGAACCAGAGCCGGTAATTAGGCCTGACATTTCGCTCTAAAACGGTCATTAGTCACCTCCAAACAAGCCTGATGTGATAACTGTAATATCTCTAAATTGCAGCAATTACAAAAGGTTTGCCAGAAGGGGCTGAAATTTTTCATTGCTGCTGAAATGTCAACAATGGGACAATCACATGAGAGCAGAGGTTCAATTAAGCTTATATTATTGTGTTAATAAGACAAGGTGTCCAATATGTTGAATTCACAGACCAGGGGTTTGAAAAGAAGATTCAGCAGCTCCACTGGAGGCAGGCAGCCATTATGCCCCCTATGGCAGGGGCATAAAACCATTAGGGAACCTCCTATGGACTGTAACCATAAGCAACACGAGGCAGATCCATTATGATGTGAAAATGGCTGAAATATATCGTCACACATGGGTCAAACCAGAACTTCAAACCAAACACATGACAGAGCTGTTGTGGTGATAATGATGTCAATAGATGCTCATCAAAAAGTTCAGTGCCTCCAGAGGCAAACCGAGGGTGAAGGAGACGTTCAGTCAGATGCTAAGACGGAGGAGAACCCACCTGTTTGATGGAGCTGCGAGTTTTCTCCTTCCACTGGTGGCTGCTCAGCTCCAGTGTGCAGTGAACCTGGGTCTCTCTGTCATAGGAGCCCAGGATCAACAGTCTGCAGACACACAAACAGAACATGGAGTTTCACTGTATGAACCTGTTTCAGTGTGAACCTGTTTCAGTGTGTGAACCTGGACTGTTTCACTGTGTGAACCTGTTTCACTGTGTGAACCTGGACTGTTTCACTGTGTGAACCTGGACTGTTTCACTGTGTGAACCTGTTTCACTGTGTGAACCTGGACTGTTTCACTGTGTGAACCTGGACTGTTTCACTGTGTGAACCTGGACTGTTTCACTGTGTGAACCTGTTTCACTGTATGAACCTGTTTCACTGTGTGAACCTGGACTGTGTGGGACCTTTAGGATGTGTAGTAGAACACAGAACATTCATTAACATTAGATTCTGTCGATGTGTCAGAGATTTAAATCATTAAAGAAGTTAAGCTGCTGTGCATCGTGGGTAAATGTCACAGACGGTGGAGACACACTGATGGCCTCTGCTGCTGGGGGATCACTCATTAATATTTTCCTCATTATTAATGAGAATGATCATTTTTAAGACCAGCCTGGTCTGCAGACTGTGGTCCAGGTGTGTGACTGGAGCCATTATAAACAGACATTATCCTCATCATCAGTTAAACATCGGTGCAGCTCCTCACCTGCACTGGGCAGAGGATCCGTCACACACCACTCACATACCTGTCCCTCAGCCAGACCAGTGGGGCCATTTTAATAGATATGAGCTCGGTTCAGGAGCACCTGGCTTTGAATTACAAAGAACATGCAGATGAGTCTTCGGTCATTGCATCGAGTGATGAACTGACTTATCATTTCAGCTCTACTGGCCTGTAAAGATTCTCTCTTCCTCTCTTATTGCAAGGGTTACAAACTGTAAAGACTACAGCTGGACATGAGGCAGTACACTGGACCTGACTGTGATGCTATAGAGACAAAATGAGCTGACAGCAACATGTTTCTGTGCTAATGCTGCCCTCTGCTGTGCTGAGATGCAACACACTGATACCAAGTTATTCCATAAGAAGTAGTACGACTGAACCTGCAGTATTTCAGGGATAATCGTCTTCAGAGGCCCTTAACAAGATTTCACTCACAACAAGCTAAATCATTCAACACTCCGTTGTACATCCAGTGCATTAAAATAGACTAATATTTATCTAACCCAAAAGTCTGCTTTTCCTGACTCCTGAGTCTCTAAATGATCCAACCTGAATCTCATCCCTCATCCTTATCCTCATCAGAGACACATTTACAGATCAGAGGCCTTTGTTCATGAGGAATGGGCTAAGATTCCTCAGGAACGCTGCCAGAAGCTGGAGTCTGGATCTGCATCAGGTTTGCAGCAGGTCATAGCAGCTAAATGGTCTACAAAGAACTAGAGACGCTGGTCATTTAGGGACTGAGGAGTCAGGAAACACTTTAATATCTATTATTGATCTATTGATTGATTTAAACTGTTATTGATTGATTTGATTATTGGTAACAGCTGATCAATAGTAGACTTTGCCAATAAACCTCATATATAATGGGTCCAACTGTATCATGTGAATGTGTGGTTAGTTACCTCTGTTGGACATTTACTCATATTACAGCCAGAATGTTTGACAGTAAAGTTAGACAGTGTGTCAGATACAGAACAGCCTCCAAACTAAAAGCCTCTATGGAAGAAGGTGATGTGAAGCACTAGAAGAACAGAGACTGGACCTGAATTATTGATGGAATATCAACCACATCCAAATGTGGTTCAATACCCACACATATCAGGCACAAACAGTATGTGGTCTCTCAGCCTGGGATGACTGACCTCTGGTCTATTAAACTTTAAACATGTATGAAGAGGGAGTTTCATAATCAGTGTTTCTCCTTGGTGGACTTTCTATAGGAGTCTGATGTCTGAGATGATTTCTATGAAGCAGTGATGTCACAATGAGAGGTATGTGCTGATAGTGGTTGGATATCTCTGTTTTAACGTATGCCTCTTAGTGCCCCTGGTTTCTGGAGGTCATTCTGTACCACAGTGGTTTTGATGGTTTCGGTACGACTAAATTTATAGGACCAACAGAAAAGTCACTGCTGTGAGACAACAGATAATAATAATGATCCAGACTGACCTGAGATCAGATTGGAGCTGAAACTGATTCAGTTAGGGGTCAGATTTAATGTACCTACTGAGGTAGATCCTGCAGAAAAACTCCAGTCCTTCATCCAGATGCACTCCAACATTTAATGGGTTCTACCTCGCTTACACGCCCAACACTCCCAGTAAGGTTCATGAAAATGGCCGGAGGGAATCCAAGCGTCTCACCTGCTACATTCAATGAGGGTGACTTTGAGTCGGCCTTCCACCAGCCTGCTGTCCTGGACTGATAGGTCCAAATCACACAAACCCAGAGGGGCCTGGACTTGGAAGGGGAAGAAGGGCTTGTATCTGGAGACACAGAAAACATTCAGAGTCCATTTTAATTCAGTGAAGAGTTAAACAGATTTGATAAACCTGTTCACTGACTCCAACAGGTATGAAGTGACACACACTGTGGAATGCATCAGTACTGGTTTTCTGTTCTGAATCAGCTGTCTGGGTGGAGTAGCTGGAGGAGAACCAATGTCCTGGTGCTCTGCTGTTCTAAAGAGCTGTACAAGTACTTGTTATCCTGCATCTCACAACAGCCCACAAAAATAATGTAAGAGCTAAGAATGAGAGACTGGAGAAGACATGTAACTATTAATCTACTATCAAACTACTATCAAACTACTATTAAGCTACTATCAAACTACTATCAAACTATTAAACTACTATCAAACTACTATCAAACTACTATTAAGCTACTATCAAACTACTATCAAACTACTATTAAGCTACTATCAAACTACTATCAAGCTACTATTAAGCTACTATCAAACTACTATTAAGCTACTATCAAACTACTATCAAACTATTAAACTACTATCAAACTACTATTAAGCTACTATCAAACTACTATTAAGCTACTATTAAGCTACCATCAAACTACTATCAAACTACTATCAAACTACTATTAATCTGCTATCAAACTACTATTAATCTGCTATCAAACTACTATTAATCTACTATCAAACTACTATCAAACTACTATTAATCTACTATCAAACTACTATTAAACTACTATTAATCTGCTATCAAACTACTATCAAAATACTATTAAACTACTATTAATCTGCTATCAAACTACTATTAAGCTACTATCAAACTATTAAACTACTATCAAACTACTATTAAGCTACTATTAAGCTACCATCAAACTACTATTAAACTACTATTAAGCTACTATCAAACTACTATTAAACTACTATTAAGCTACCATCAAACTACTATTAAACTACTATTAATCTGCTATCAAACTACTATCAAACTACTATTAATCTGCTATCAAACTACTATCAAACTACTATTAATCTACTATCAAACTACTATCAAACTACTATTAATCTGCTATCAAACTACTATCAAACTACTATTAATCTGCTATCAAACTACTATCAAACTACTATTAATCTACTATCAAACTACTATCAAACTACTATTAATCTGCTATCAAACTACTATCAAACTACTATTAATCTACTATTAAACTACTATCAAACTACTATCAAACTACTATCAAACTACTATTAATCTGCTATCAAACTACTATCAAACTACTATTAAACTGCTATTAAACTACTATCAAACTACTGCTAACTCATATTTGCTTACAAAAATAAAGGCTAAATATGACTAATAAATAGGTTTTAGGATGTTATATGGAGGCAAACGCCGGATCACCACTGAGAAAGAGCGACTGCTGCTCTGGAGTCAACATGTTCCTTCACCACGAACACAAAATGATCAGATCTGACAGTAAAAAGCTGTGGAATAGTGATTCTATCCCACCTGGAACAGGCTGTGTAAAAGGGAACAGCTGTTCTTTTATTGTGAAACCAAATGATTCCTAAAACATCTTCCACCGTGATTCAGAGAGGAAAGCTGCCAGCTCCTCTACTATATCCTCATTGGTTGAAGCCAAAAAACACACAGCTGAAAAAAGAGAGATGGAATGGTTCCTAAAATTCAGAACATGTTTTTATCCAACCAAATATTCTGCTTCTGTCCATATTTGTTGGTTTTTAGCCTTTAAAAACAACATTTTGACTGCAGTCAGAAACTGTTTGACACACAGAGGAAAAGTCTCACCTCCTGACCGATACAATGCTGACATTCAATTAAAGATGGAACAAATAATTCAACCATATCTGCATCAAACAATATAATGACATTAAAATACATTTACATATTATAACAAATAAATATAGACTATATCCACCATCAGAGGCAGGCCTATACATTATGAAATATATATGTGCTGATGTGTGTTTTACATTCATCTGTGTTTTTACTTCTGACTGAACTTTATTTAGTGATAAAACCATCGAGTGTCTCTGATTCTGACTCTACAGCAGGGTAAAAGTATACGTAGAAAACTGAACCTTTTTCTTCTGTCAAATTCTCTAGAAATACCAACGTTTGTGGTGAAAAATGTTTACACACATTTCACCCCGTTTACACTACTTTTTGTGCAGCAACCTTTATAATGAGGCCCCTGGACGTTATTTCTGGTCGTTATTCTTGGATGTTACTCCCGGACGTTATTCCCGGACGTTATTCCCCCAGAGGCTGGACTTTATTCTACATGGCTGCTGTAATGTCTGGATTACCCCCCCCCCAGAAACACCATCTGTGCCACTCGAGTCAAAAGGTCCGGCTTTCCTTCTCTTCATTACATCATGTCGTCACGCTCCCTCTGCATGATTGTGGGTGATAAATACTCAGCAGCACATTTAGACTTCCTGTTTGCTGCACTGCTCTCACACACAGTAAAGAAGCATTCAACACTTAGACATTTAACAGACAGACATTTAACATCCACTTCCTGGATCTTCAGCTCCCCAAGAAGTCAAACATGGTTTCAACCTGTCATGATTCTGGCAATAACTGCTCAGAGGCTGTGGTTATGGTTAGATCACACGGTTTCCTGAGGTGTTTTGTTGTACATGTCTGTATAAAAGGATAGAGGTCCACAATAGAGGACCAGGATGTGATGTTTTCATACATGTGAAGTGTGTTATATGTGTGAGGCCCAACCTGCAGATTTAAAAAGCAGCTACTAGCAGTTAGCAGCTAACTCAAAGACGAAGAAGATGAAATGAAAATCTCTTTGACTTGGGGAGACAGTGTGAGATCAGAGAGGATGAGTCATGTGACAGGAACAGTAAACCATGTGGTGATGCTGCTGTGTTACACATCACACATCCTTTGTTTGTTTCTGCCTTAAAGTCCAACAGTGTTTTGTGTTGAGATGAACTGATGAACTGATGAGCTGATGAACTGATGAATTGATGAACTGATGAGCTGATGAACTGATGAATTGATGAACTGATGAATTGATGAAGTGATGAATTGATGAATTGATGAACTGATGAGCTGATGCATTGATGAACTGACGAACTGATGCATTGATGAACTGACGAACTGATGAATTGATGAACTGATGAGCTGATGAACTGATGCATTGATGTACTGATGAACTGATGAGCTGATGAACTGATGCATTGATGTACTGATGAACTGATGAGCTGATGAACTGATGAGCTGATGAACTGATGCATTGATGAACTGATGAACTGACTAACTGATGAATTGATGAGCTGATGAACTGATGAACTGACGAACTGATGAACTGATAGCACTGTGTCTCTCTCTCTCTCTCTCTCCTTCAGTCAGACATGATGATCAGACTCCTCAGCTGTTTGTCACTCCAACCAGTCTAATCTCAATTATTTGAGTATGACATCACTCTTTTAATTGGCTGAGTGACCTCAGTGAAATAAAGAGCCAATCATTTACTTTTGCTTTCTCTCATTCACCATTTCTACTTCTCCTTCTCTCTCTTCCTGTTTCTCTCTCTTCCTGTTTCTCTCACTTCCTGAAACTCTTCACCTTCTTTCAGCGACTGTCTGGTACAAGAACGCGAACCCAACCCCTCCTGACATGTTTCACTGTGTTACATAACAACAACAACACAAACCTATAGGCTTCATACAACAACAACACAAACCTATAGGCTTCACATAACAACAACAACACAAACCTATAGGCTTCACATAACAACAACAACACAAACCTATAGGCTTCACATAACAACAACAACACAAACCTATAGGCTTCATACAACAACAACAACACAAACCTATAGGCTTCATACAACAACAACACAAAACTATAGGCTTCATACAACAACAACACAAACCTATAAGCTCCATACAACAACAACACAAACCTATAAGCTCCATATAACAACAACAACACAAACCTATAAGCTCCATATAACAACAACAACACAAACCTATAGGCTCCATATAACAACAACACAAACCTATAGGCTTCATACAACAACAACACAAACCTATAGGCTTCATACAACAACAACAACACAAACCTATAGGCTCCATATAACAACAACACAAACCTATAGGCTTCATACAACAACAACACAAACCTATAGGCTTCATACAACAACAACACAAACCTATAGGCTTCATATAACAACAACAACACAAACCTATAGGCTCCATATAACAACAACAACACAAACCTATAGGCTCCATATAACAACAACAACACAAACCTATAGGCTTCACATAACAACAACAATACAAACCTGTAGGCTCCACATAACAACAACACAAACCTATAGGCGCCATATAACAACAACGCAAACCTATAGGCTCCATATAACAACAACACAAACCTATAGGCTTCATACAACAACAACACAAACCTATAGGCTCCATACAACAACAACACAAACCTATAGGCTCCATATAACAACAACACAAACCTATAGGCTTCATATAACAACAACAACACAAATCTGTAGGCTCCATATAACAACAACACAAACCTATAGGCTCCATATAACAACAACGCAAACCTATAGGCTTCATACAACAACAACGCAAACATATAGGCTTCATACAACAACAACACAAACCTATAGGCTTCATACAACAACAACAACACAAACCTATAGGCTCCATATAACAACAACAACAACACAAACCTATAGGCTCCATATAACAACAACAACACAAACCTATAGGCTCCATATAACAACAACACAAACCTATAGGCTTCATACAACAACACAAACCTATAGTCTTCATACAACAACAACGCAAACCTATAGGCTCCATATAACAACAACACAAACCTATAGGCTCCATATAACAACAACGCAAACCTATAGGCTCCATATAACAACAACACAAACCTATAGGCTCCACATAACGACAACAACACAAACCTATAGGCTGTAAACCTCTAGTCCTGAGTCTGAAAACACATTTTTCAGAGAAACAATCATGATGCCATCATCCTCCTCATCCCAAATGACCAAACTCTGGTTAAACTAACCCACCCCTAAGAAAAGGCATGAAGAAGAACGCCACAGCTGGGGCAAAGGGACTGGGTTCAGACTATTGGCCCTCTGGAGGAGGGAGGTCCACCAGATAATTCACCAAAGTGGTGAATGTTCACCATTCCATAGTAGAGCATCTACAGCAGAGACCCCACCCTGGAATCAGGATAGAATCAGGACTCAGAAACAGGTTCCAACCAGCCACACTGGCTCCCATTAGTGGCCTGTACATGGACAACCAGTAGGGAGTGGTCTGAGACATGATGGTCTGATGACATCACACAGGTGCTGTGCTGACGGGACCATCACCAGGACCGTCGCTGGACACAGGAGGTGGAGCTCTGTCCTCTTTTCTGACAAAAACCTGTTTGAGTGCCTCAACTGTCACTGACTGAATGTTGTCTACACCTGTTGTTAATGGTGTTTACGTTGTTGGTGTTTTCGTCCTGATTAAATTAAGACATTCATCATAGAGCGTTATGACCTGAGTCGTGTTGTTGTGAGTTTTGTGTGCTGTTCCCCTCCCTGCCTGGAGGTGATGCTGATGCTGACAGGTGGACTGATGGCGGCTCCCAGCCTGACCGCCTCATGCCTTCATGCTGATCAGTGATGATCGTCATGGTAAAGTTTGTCTTCTTCTGTGTATATTCTACATAGTTTTCTGAACCAGGACAGATGTCTGTGGTTAGTCTGTCATTCTGAAGCTTGTTTTGTTTGTTGTTTTGGGCCACGCCCACCTTGATATCAGCATCATAAAGAATGAATAAATGAATCCTGGTTGGTCATCCTTTGGAGTCGGGATAAGAGTCAGACTCTTTATGCTGTGCTCAGGTCTCCTTCAGACTGGGTCTGACCTACATGTTGTCATCTTCATACACAAACTACAGTCTGTACATGAACACAGTGGTGTGTTTTTAAATCCCTCCAGTGTTTGTATACTGACCAGCCGTAGAAACACATATTTCTTTGATGTCATACCATCCTGTTCATATTAAATATTAAAGATAAATTATGGTTCACATCTTTATTCACCCTTTAGCCATACAGAAAAATCCTTTTTGTGCAGATTAGTGGTTTTTGTTTTAGTGTTTACAAGTCAGAAAGTGTGGATGGTGAGACAGAGAACAATAGTCACAACCGTGCGTGTCTACCTCCAGCATTTATCACTACTTTACACCTCCTGAATGGATAAGATGTTATTCTGGACTTGTAGGATGACGTCATTCTTCCTGCAGAGCTGTGACAAGTTGTTCATGTGTTGCTGGAGCAGGATCTCTCTCTCTCTCTCACCTGGTGATCCTGAACGTCCCAAAGATGCTCTATTGGGTTGAGATCTGGTGAATATGCTGGTCAAGGAAGGACAGCGACATTGTTCTGGTCCAGGTAGGCTACTCCTGACAGACATGAGATTCATGTGGTCTGGCATTGTCATGCATGAAGGTGATGCCTGATTGCTGTATCCTGGGAATGACGTGTGGACCTAGGACCGTATCTCAGTAACGGATGACCATCAATGTGGACAAGTTCTGACCGTCATCCATTAGCAGTGCCCCCCACATCATGACACCACTACCAAACAATCCACTTCCTGGATGTGTGCGGCAGAATAGTGGTCTCCGCGGCGACGATACAAACGCCAACGACCACCAGCTGTGTACAAGTTAAATCTGGACTTGTCACTAAATGTGATCTCCGTCCACTTTGCAATCAGCCATAACATCTGGAACATCTGTGCTGCAGAGTTCAGACCATAGACCATCGCAACTGTGTGTTCACTAAGTTTTTTCGGAAGTCATGACATCATCAGTTGTTTCAGTAGGACATTAATTAGACACGGTAAATTATCGCCTTGACTAGGTCTTTTCAATCATGCAGAAAAAAATCTCACCACCATCATGGTTTACTCTGAAATGCACCAATGACCGTTATTTCTATGTTATGACTAAATGATAGTTATTCATGATTTAACATGTTTTGGTTGTGGGTATTTAAAAAAGTCTATTCAGTGAATCACGTTTGTTTCAGTAGATCAGAGCTAGTGAATAGAAATGACAGGGTTTTTAAAATGATGCTCAGTATATATACAAACTGTGTGTCTGTGTGTAACGACAAACATCCAACAACACGTTTAAAGTGGATAAAATACCAACATATAAACATAAGCTACCTAAAAAACATGTGACGATGTCATGTAATGGATGAATTCGTATCACCACCTTTTTGTCCATCTCAGGCACCGTCTCATAGGTTAGGTTCACTGTTTATGTTTGTAATATGACGTGTCGTTCTTTACCTACCTGATTTTGTAGTTCGGTAAGGTGTGTTTCCTCTTGATGACCCGTTTCAGCTGGTTCACTATGATGGAGGTGAGCTGCGGCAGGGGCCTCCCTTCAAACTGGGACTTCACCTCAAAATCCACCAGCGGGTCCTCGAGGAAGGAGAAGGACCAATGGGAGAAGGGCACGCGCGTGAACTGGAGCCTCAGCCTGCCCACCACGCGCCTCATCTTCACGAACAGGTAGGCAGACTTCCCAAACACCAGCTCGACGTCGATGGCCAGGTGGAAGCCGCCATTGTATTCGATGTCCACCTCAAAGTTGAGCTCCTCGGGCATGCCGTCCTCGTTCAGGTGCACCGGTTTCATGAGTTTGGCCGTTTTAAAGACGGGCAGAGAATTCCCCAGGGAGATGTCCCTGAGACTGAGTCCCTCCAGGAGCCGTCCTGCCGTCTTGGTCTGCAGCAGCTCCTCAAACTCCACCTTAATCTTCTTGGTGAGCCAGTGTCTGACCACCGGGGTGTCTCTGAGCTCCCTGAACAGGAACAGAAATATAGCATTTAGGAAATGACATGTCTCTGCTTTGGCCGCGTCCACGGGCTCGTTGTGAGAAGGCGGTGGCGGCTGTTGTTTTCCGGTGACAGCCGCTGTTGTGACGGCCTCCTGCTGCTTAGATGCAGCAGATGCTGTGGTGTCCGGTGCCTGGCCTGGTTCGGCATGTTGGGTATTAAAGTAATCCTTCAGCGCGTTATCAGGCACTACTTTAACATACTGCACTGTCCTGCTCACGGGCTCGATGTTTCTCCGGTATATCAGCAAAAACTGTAATAGCAGCGTAATGACTGCACCGGAGAAGGCGGAGATAAATATTAAGTAAATCATCTCGAGCCGCTGCCGTTTAAAGGTCACCGAATTCACATAATCAAACGTTTAACCGCGTTAACAAAGCAGGTTCCACCTGGTCGCTCTCAAAGCTGCCATATCATCTGCTTCTTTCCTGTGCTCCAGGCTGCTCACCTGATTGGACGAACGATTACGTCGCTGTACGTAATGACGGAGGCGGAATGAGTTTCTGAAGACGCATTTCAGACATATCGGATTTCTCAACGCCAAATCGGAAAACCTGTTTTAATCGGCATTTTGGACGGACCCACAACGTTATTGGGTTTTTCCCAGTCATTACTAGAAGAGCACTGAGTGGAGCGCATTCTGTACATCAGCCAAGGCCCAACAGTCCTCTTTAATTCAATCAAACCGAATT